>JAAGNO010023471.1:0-29165 GCA_033439905.1 Ceryle rudis | reverse complement strand
AGGTGGTTGAGGCCCCATCCCTGGAGACATTCAAGGTGGGGCTTGACGAGGCTCTGAGCAACCTGCTCTAGTTGAGGCTGTCCCTGCTCTCAGCAGAGGGGTTGGATTAGATGACCTCTGGCGGTCCCTTCCAACCCAGACATTTCTAGGATTCTATGATCCCCAAAATTTCCATCTCCACCCAGAGGCACAGGAGCCATCCCAGCAGGGATTGCACTGACTGACATGGGTGGCCTGACAATGGAGCTCAAAATCAGCTTGGTGGCTTTATTCAGTGGCTTGTAAAAAAATAACCAGTCCATGTCTGTCTGCAGTAGGATGCAGCCAGGTCAGGATGACAGGCTTCTTCCTCAGTGCCTCATTGGTCCTATTTATCCTCCATCAAATCCACATATCTAAGCTGGCTGCAATGGGCAACAGGATTTCCATGTTAGCCCAGTGCTATCTGAAAACAGGAAGGTAAGGAAAAATAGAACAGAGCAGTAGGAAGAAAATCTCAACTGATGAAATCGATGAGTACAAACCTGGGAAAGGAAAGCAGCAGAGCACATCAGTTAGCAGGAGCCTTTCTCACAGTGTGATGCAGCTGGAGCAGTAAGTCCGAACAGCCATCTTAAACGTCACATTCCTGACCAGCTCCATTTCACTAGTGAAATCCAGCAACTTTTTAACAAGCTTCACAAAGGGGCATACAGGCTGTAATCACCTTCACTGCCCTTCTGAAGAAAGCTGAAGTTTTCTGAAGACGACTTCCCTGGTGCCTTGGACAACTGCAGGCACTAAGGCTCCATCCTGTGCTCACAGAGACCCTACAGCCATGGTGGACTGGCTCAGCTCATGCTGGGGATCATGGTCTCAGCATCCTCCTGCGTCCCCTGCCACAGCATCAAGTCCTCCTAGACCTGGTGTAGGCTGATCAGATCAAACAGGTAGAAATACCATCGGAGGATGGAGAGCTGCAAAGTGAAGGAATCTGCATGTACATTGTGGGGGGTTTTACGTTTTTTTTTTGTATTCATTAAATGAACCATTAAGCCATTGACAAGCACGAGGGCAGAGGAGTCACAATTTGGTCCCCATCCCAAACCTGGTTAATAGGATCTGAAGTGAAGCACTGTCAGCCAACACAGCCATTCGCTGCAAACCAGCTAAATGCCTAGCAACCACTTCCAGCCTGCAAAGCACAAGCTGAAGGTGAAGAAAAGCTGGACGAGTCAGCTATGCTACTAGAAAACTCAGGATCAGAGGAGAAGCTAAATGTGCAGCCAGCTGCTCTGGTTGTAGCTACACCTCACAGCGACTCAGGGACCTGACCGTGGGCAGAGCCTCCACAGAGAGCAGGGCAGGAGATGGAGATGCTGCTACCTTTTTATTTGCAGGATGGGATGGGCTTTTAAATACTAAAAGACAGATGAGGCCATGTCCGAACTTCTCATATTTGGGGTGAGTGCATGTTTTGCAGTCACTGCTGCCTGCAGAGCTGTGTGGGTGAAGGCTAATGGCTCGCTCTGGATAAAAACCAGCTGCTTGCAGCACACCCAAGACTACAAAATCAGAGAATGATAGGACTGCAACTCTCAGTTTTAAGGATATGCAACTGAACAGCAGGCTTATACTATACAGCAGATCAACTCCAGTTTAAAATTAGTGTACATCTAGAGAAAATCCCTTTTAATTAATAGCATCTTCTGGATCTGCCCAGGGATAAAGGAGTGAGTAATGCCTGACCCATAGTCAGGGATTTTATTTGTCCCTATGGTCACTCCTGAGGCCAGGGCAGTTTGCTCCAGCTACTGGTCTTCCCCTCTTGCTTTTCTTGTCTAAGGGATTTGGCAGTAGTGTGCTAAGACACCTCGTTACTAGCAATCATTACACCCTGGGCTGCAGTTTTATTCCTAAGAGAGCATAAAAAGGTTATCCAGCCATTGGTGATCTCCATCTCCTTCCCTGAGAGCATGCTAAATCTTTGCAGAAAAATAATACGCCATTAAGCATGACATTAATTAAGTGAAGGATAATCATTACTTTCTCCTATGTTGAGAACTTTGAAGATCTCTGCCATATGTTTAGGCTTCCCTCTCTTTTATAACTCAACAGTAAAAACCCTGCATGATTTGTGAGCACTAATAAAAATGCATAACTCTTTTCATAATTGTTGGAAAGTTACAGCACAATCAAATTTACAGCACAATCAGATTACCGAGGGAGCAACAGTTTCACAGCAATTTTTTTATGCTGGCATTTCCATTTTTAGTTATGTTTATTGTAACTTTATGTGTTTTTATTGTAATAGATGAGCAAGTCAAAACTCTGTGCTAATGTGAAATCACTAGCATTACTTTCTCTCCTTTTTTGGAGCAAAATTTTTGTTTGAACTTTAATTTATTACTTTATTATTCAAAACCTGATCTATTTAAAGCGGGCGGAGGTGAATGTTTGGCATTTTTGTCCTAGATTTTGCAGGAAATTGTGGGCTTTTTCATGTTAACTTACAGAGCACCCTTCCCACAGCACAAGACACAGCTTTTGCCATGTTTTTCTCAAGACAGATTTTGAATTTACCTTTTAAAAAAAATACTCTGAAGCTGCATTTCCCCTTCCAAGCATGTTTTGTTTCCAGCTCACACAAGCTCTGCAGCTTCATATTAAGTCCTTCAACTGGGACAAGAGGGGAATGGGAGACCAGCACTTATGGGAATAGACACATGGAGCTGATTTCTCTGACCTTCCCCAGCCCAGGGACAGGACCAGAGTTGCAATATAAACCCCAATATTATTTTGGACAAGTTAAGAGATACAAATTCAGATTACAAGTGTATATTAACAGCAAAATAAACCACATCAGTTTGCAGGAATATGAGAATTATTTAGCATTATGGCATTAGACATTTCTGTTGAAAATCCAGTGATTTCGTGGAGTGAGGACATTTCTGTATGAGTAATGTGACCATGCCAAGGTGATGGAAGCCTCCAGGAGAGAAGGGACACAGAGGGGAGAGGGTGGCTGGGTTGTGCATGGCAGGAGGTATCAGGGGAGGTATCCACCTCCACATGCAGACACAGCTACATGGGGCCAGTGCTGCAGGACTGTGTCTCTCCAGGCAAAGTGGGGCTGGGAGGCAGAAATCTCCCATTTCTGGAAAGCAGAGCAGCACACAGAGGTCTAAGAGGGCTGTTCAGCTGCCCACACAACACTTGATCGCTTGGTGGTGAAACTTCAAACGAATCAACAGCTGGTGAACAAGACTACAAACTGCAGAAACAGAAAGGTTTCCTGAATGAATCTACACAGGAGACATTCAAGCAGGGTGATGCAGGACTCCTGCCCTCCACACCTATCTCCCTCAACAGTCCCAGGAGGACCCCAACCAGAAACCCAGTCATAGGCTTCAAATACTCCAAAATATTGTAAACCAAGAAAGAACAGACTCCTTTAGGCTCAAACCAGAAAGGAAACCCTACACCAAATGTGCACACGGCATCTTCGCTGATGGCTGTAAATAAAATTCCAAAGTTGAGAAAAGCACTTAATTACATCCAGAATGTCTTACCAGGGACGAGAGGTGACACTGATCCCAGCAGCTATATCCCAGGTTCTCAGTGACCGACATGCTCATCCTCACTATGGGAAACAGCACAAAGGTAACACTCGGCCAAACAGTACCCCAAAACCCAAGCAGAAACTGCACACATTGAAAAGTCCACACATCACACCAAAAGCATGTCTTTCGGCCCTTATCTTTATATAAATTCTCCTGCTTTTCAACAAAAGAAATATAAATAAAGAGCTTCTCTTGTGTAGGAGAAATCCCCAGGCTGAGCTGCTGCTCCCGTCCATGGGGTCCAAGTGCCACCTTGTGTTCACACACTGCATTTCAGGTGAGCTTTTCTCATATCCATCCAAATACCAGCTCCTGCATGCCATGGAAATGCTTGTAGGGGGTCTGGGCTCTTTTAACGCCGAATTAATTGCATATTGAAATGCCAACAAAGCCATTTAACAATAAATGCAGCTGCATATTTGACAAACGTGAAATACTTACACAATAAATTCTTGGTGCTTACCTTGCATGACCTCTGTAAAGCTCACTTCCATCCCAAACCCTCCTCTTGGATGCAGGTACAGCTGCGCTGGTCATCACCATCCTCATTCCTCTCTACTGGCCACACCAGAGGATGACTCTCGGTGTAATTAGAGCTCTGTGAAATTTTTATTTTGCAGGCAGGAATCAGGGGACAGCAGAGGGAGCTGGAAGTAGTAGGTTTGCAGAAAAAAATATGGGTTTATAACAATTAACTGCTCAGGAATTAAAGTCAAGATTTCTTGGAAAGGCACAGCTGACATAAATTAAAAACTCAGAAAAGCTCAAGTGTTCATCTTGAGACGTCCTCAGAAGACGGAGAGGGGATCTGATCAGTGCTTATCAATATCTAAAAGGTGGGGGGCAAGATAGTGCCCAATGACAGGACAAAGGGCGACAGGCACAAACGAGAACACAGAGGGTCCCATCTAAATGTGAGGAGAAATATCTTCGCCATGAGGGTGGCAAAGCCTGGCCCAGGCTCCCCAGAGAAGTTGTGGAGTCACCTTCTCTGGAGAGATTCCAGACCTGCCTGGGCCCTCTGATCTGGGTGATCTTGCTGGGGCAGGGAGGTTGGACCAGATGGTCTCCAGAGTTCCCTTCAAACCGTAAGCATGCTGGAATTCTGTGAGTCTGTATACAAGAAAACTTTCCATATTTAATTATTGAGCTATATTTTAAAAGCAAAAAAGATAGAAAACTAAATCAGTTTAGTTTTTCAGCATGATTCAAAGCAAATACTTCATCAACCCCTATTAAAACCTATTAATTAGTTTACTAAAGTTTCAGGTTTATGGAAAAATAAAAACAAAGGAACACACATGGAAAAAATATGGAAAAAATATTTACTACATATGGTCTTGTAAAGTTGTAAGTCTCCTGAAAACCGTTAGCGGATATGTATTTTGGGGTAGGACCATGGCAACCAGAATGGCAGTTGCTTACTAAATGAGAAGAGCTTTTACTGTTGTTTTTCCACATCTCAGGAGCTCAGCTTGTATTTATCAGCCCAGCTGTTAAGCACAGAGCTGTGACCCTCCCTGGGCTCACACAGGGTGCGGAAGGAGCGTTGAGAGCCATGTGGATACACACAAACCCCCAACAGAGCAGTAAACTTCACTGTAGCACTGGGCCCAGCAGTGGCACAGGATGGGAAGATGAAAAGTCAGTTGAATAAAGGAAATTCAGACTAAACTGGAAATAGTCTGGCAAAACAAGAGATCCCACTCTCTGGGTGCACAGAGTGGAACAATGTGCAGTGGTTTGTGCACTGACATGGGAATGGATGAGATTAAGTTTTCAGCACTGGTTGCAGAAGTTATATCATCTAGAGGAGCGATTGCTACCTCTGTTCCAGAGCTACTATACCTGGGCTCTTTTTATCTCGTCTAGCTTGTGTCTTGATGGCTCAGTTGGATCAAGCAAGTCCCAGGCCACATGCAATAGCTGAGAGTCAGGTTGTGAACCAGTTCCTGGGCATTCAGCTCGTGTAGGAGCGTGATGCAAAATCATCTCACAATATACTTCTGACTTTGATGAAGGTGGGTCAACTTAAAAGGATTTCAGACTGCAAAAGAACATCCAGTTTTATACTTTTCTATTTTCTTCACTCCTGATTGAAAACATAAAGCATAATAGGTGTGTTATGGTTCTAAACAAGTACACATCAGAACTAGTAGTAATAGTCTATAACAAATAATTAGCAGAAATAAAAGAATTAAGTTCAATTTGAAGTGTATATATATGAAAATATGCCACTTAGGAATGTGCTCTACTCAGATACAATTTGTTTTCTGTTTCTCCCTACTCTACATGATGTTTTCTCTTATTTTGTATGTATGTAAAGAGTATACCCCTACATTTACTTACCTGTAACTGATAGACTTCATAAAATATTGTCCCGTTTTCCCATTAGTAAGGTCAGAACAGCCTGGAACGGTCAAATTTCCATAAAAATCCCATTGTAATGTCCTTCCTCCATGACTTCCAGGAGCTGCAGGTCTGGGCAACAGCCTTTCACTAAGCTGAAGTAATGCAGCCTTACCAGACTTCTCTTCCATTTTCTTTCCCTATAACCTGAATGCAATTAGACTGAAACCAAGGAAAGACTTCAAACAGAAAGAAAGACAAATCTGCAGATTGTTTTTGCACAGGCTTCATTAAGCATGCAAGTCACTAAGTAACAATTTTTGGGATAACATCCGTTAAAAGACCAAATACAACCAGAGTCTCACAGCTACTGCACATTTTTCAAGGAAAAAGTATCTGTAGTGTTTGTTTTCAAGGCCTTTAATCTTTCACTTCTGTAGAAAACATGTTTTCTCTCCACGTATGTACCCAGTACAATAATAAATCTTTCCATCTTGGAAAAAAAATTAAAATCTTACAGTTAATCTTTAATCCTTTTAATAGTTCTTCTAAGGCAAATGAAATCTCTGCAGATTACAGTAGTACTCGGTACTCACTTTGCAAGGCCACCAACATGAGTTAGGTTAATAGCACTGAATGGCTGAAGAACGTGCATTTCCAGCGCGGTCCTTTATCTGTATGTGTGCACATTCCTAGGGTGTGTGTAACTGAGTATTTCCAATGCAGATGCCCCCTCCCAATCAAAAAAAAAAAAAAAAAAAAAATTCAGGAAAACATTTAAAAATCCATGAACACACTGAACAACACTGATTAGTGCAACAGTACTTGTTACCTGCTTCCTCTGAGCAGCACGTTGAGTTCATTTTTGGTAATAATGAACACATCACTCCTTTGCTGAGAACAGGTGCCTCGGATACATTTCTTTCTATTTTCCTCCTAATTCTGCCAAAAAATGAAGCTCCACGGTATCTGCCTCTGACTCGGAGTGACAGACTGACAGGTGTTGTCAGCGAGGTGCCCGACAACTGCGAGATTTGTTTGTCTTTTAATGGAATTCAATAAGGCATAAAAGCAAGACAAAGCAGCAGCATGTGCAGCTCGAGGAAGACTTTGGCAAGGCAGCGTTGCAAAATGTAAAAATCCCTGAATACTTTGATCAGGTAATAAAAAGCATTGTCTATACAGTTGTCTTTTACGTACTCTTACGGACCTGATTACTTATCACTGCTTGGGAAGTGGGTGCTACCAAACCCACACATTGTGGTTTATGCTCAGTGATCTGAAGCATAATGCCTCAGGGAGGTTAAAATGAGGTAAAAAATAAATAAGTTAGGTAATCAGACTTCAGCCTCTGTAGCACAGAGCTGTGGTTCATCATCTACCTACCGGTCCCTTCAAGTGTTTGTTTTACATAAAGAAAATGCTAATTAAAGAGGTACTAACTTTACTTTCTAGCCTTCCACAAGCTTATCAGGCAGTAATAAACTCATATGGCCTTCACTGTAAATAAAGCAAAAAAAGGACCAGGTAACATTATCTGTCTACTTGAAAACTAAATTACAAGCATTCCTACACAGTCATGATATTCTCAGGACTACTGAACCTGCAGCCATTACATGTCAACTGCAAGAACGCTCCAAAAGGGTCACTGTCCAGCAGTGGGTCCCATGCCCAGATATCAGCCATGTGGACAGAGGCTAAGGGCATAATAGGACAAGCATTTGGCAGCACATAAATACAGCGGTTTGTTGCAGATTTCAATTCTCTTAGAATCTTAGGATGCTTCGAGTTGGAAGGGACCTTAAAAATCATCTAGTTTCAACCCCCCTGCTGTGGGCAGGGACATCACCCACTAGAGAGGTTGCTCAAAGCCCCGTCCAACCTGACCTTGAACACATCCAGTGATGGAGCATCCACAGCCGCCCTGGGCACCTCTTCCATGGTTCTTCCCCCAAAACACGTCCTTTTATAGGGCATATTGATTCCCCTTCATCCAGCTATTCCCTGACATGCATCTGAAAAATCAAGTGGCTCTGCCTGAGGTTTGACTCACAGGATGCTGCTCACAACGTTGTTAAAGTCACAACCTACAAGGGGTTCCTGCACAGTTTTAATCCCACCTGCCAGCAGGGTCAGAAACCCAGGTGACTGCACCATGCCCTTGGTGAGAGGAACGTGGATTGGGCAGACAAGGACGTGTCCAAAACGCCATCATGCTTTCACCAGGCCAGCCATCAGTTCTAGTCATGGTTCTGTGTAACATGTTGACACATGAAAAAAGAAAATCCTATTTTACTTTACCAAACAGTCAGATTTACCATTATATTTGTTCTTTCTGTTCACAGATGTTAGATTTTCACAGGAATTAAAATTCTAATAAAGGAAAATCCTAACACATTGTTGAAGCTCAGGAGCAATAGAATAAACATCATTCTTTGATATCAAGATGTCAAACAGGATTATAAATACATTTTCCCATTATCTATCACTTTTTAAGTGATAGTGGTTTGGGGTTTTTTTTTAAGTAAAATTCACATTTAAACTCCCAACTATCAGCTGCTCTTCCCATCAAAGCATCGGCGCCTATATTCAGTCTTGTGAAGGGAACCTTTTCCACGGGAAATCAGTGTATTCTCTGAAAGAAAGAATATATGAAAAGAAGAAACCAGCACAATAGATGGCAAAGAAAGTCCTTGTTATTCCTAATACATAGCAGACCTCGTTCAATAGCTTGCCTGTGTGAAAAGTTAAATGCAACCTTTGTGTTTCTGCCAAGGTCGGCGAATGCTGGTCATGCAAGTTAAAGTTGCCTGGGGTCTTTTTTACCTTACACAGCAAAAAAATCCATTTAAGAAGTCAAAAAACTTTAGGAAAAAAAGAAGAGGTGCAAGTTAAAATGTTTGGACCAGCTCTACATCACTTTAATTTTTCCTTACTCCAAGATCTGTCACTTGGGAATCCCTTCTCATGGTTGCAAATGCAAGTCTGTACAGATTTTGGAAGGCGTTTCCCAAGGACGTGATGCTGCCCAGGACTCTGCTCCAAGCCCTGTCCTTGATCACCTGTCTGTGCTTCAGGACATGGCTTATGCCACTGGAAAAAAAAAGGAAGAATTCCTGTGTTTAAGTCTGTTTTCAGCACAGAGAGTACTACCTGAATAACTGACCAGCTCGGAACCTGCCAAGTTCTCTGTGTTTTTTACTATCTGTGTAAAAGTGATTTATCAAAGTGCAAACAGAAAACCAGGCAATTTAATCAGACAACTTTCACCATCATAAAATTTGGATGGGACAACTTGCATGGGGAAAAAAAGCACCTCTAAGTGCTATTATTCATGCCTCAAGCTTACCCTGGTCCAAACCCTTTTTTAAGGTTCAGAAAGAAAGTCTGATAAAGTGGTTATTTTCATTTTTCATGCACCTTTGCACTTGCAGGTTCTCGCTGAAATTAGAAGGTGATGAGCTGAAATACCATGACAGGATGTTACTGTGGACTGAAATAGAAGAGCCAGGACTTTTTTTCTAAGAGAGGTGGTTATTGTAAGGTTGCAAGCCTAATAATTAGTTACACGAGATTTGTATAAGCTTGCAACAAGCAAGAAAGCTTTTGGGTGCCTGCTACCATGTAAACTCAATCTGAATTCAACATTTGTAAAGGCACATCGAGGATTTCACACATGAAAATTGTACAGCATTTTTATTTTTGACTCACCATCAGATTCCATCAACATGCATCTTAATTGGAACTGGACTTCAAAATTCATACATGGAGAAAAAGAAAATACAGGCAAGACACTCCTATGATATCAGCCCTTTGGATGATGACAATACGATGGGTAGGTTTATCATCACTTCCAGAACATTTCTGAAGTTCTTCTTTCTCTTGACCTTGGTTCTGATGAATTCCTCTTATCGGTGCCTTACAACAATTTCCCTCTTTGCCTATTGCAATCCCCTCCTTTATGGGCTTCCTATTTTTAGGGAGAGGGGGTTATAACTCAATGATAAAATTTGCCTCCAGCTCAGCCATGGAACAGATTCTCAGCCTGAAAACAGCTTTCAAGAAATACTGAAGAAATGTGGGGATGAGCCTCGGTTCACATTTAAACAAAGTCTAGCCCACAGGTTGATGGGAGAAAGACTGAAAATCCAAATCTTAAAAGCTAGACACTTGAAGTTATTTTAATGTCCAATAATTAAAAAATAATTCTCATTATTTTTAAATGACTCTGATGATACACAAAGCATTTTCCATGCATTTGAAACATTTAGAATTGTACAACAGCCCAGGTTGGAAGGGACCTGGGAAGATCGTGTGGTCCAACCTTTGATGGGAAAGGCATATCACAAGGCGAAGGAAGTGTAGAATGGGATGCTAATAGAAAACAAGAGACTAAATAAAGTAGAAGTTATATCGACTACACAATTACATAAATTTCTAACCCTGGCACTTAAAGCAGTTTGCCCGTTCCAGAGAGTCATCTATACCATCAGTGCTATGCAAGTACTCATTTACTCATGGCAGTTGCTGTAATTATCAGAGCGTGTATCTAGTAGACCAAATACTTTAACTACCATATAGAAGAAAGTCTCATTATTGGTAGTTACGGTATATATATAAATAACTGGTGTTTTCCTTTGTAGTACGAATAAGGTACATGCTTCACTCCCACTACAGAAAGAATTTTACACTGAAGTTCATGAGCTTGCTAATTAAGTTTTTAACTGTTAAAGATCCTGTTCTAGTTCTTGATTTGAAACTTTATGCTCTAAAACTTACTAATGTTTAAGAGTAGAAACCTCTTTCTGTACCTATTTCCATTATTTAGACCAGACTTGAATTTACATTTGAGTTTAAAAAAAAAAAAAGCATAATGATTTTAAATGGATAATTTGAAATTTTATCCATTTTCTAACTGGAAACAGTGTACAGAGTACAGCCTGCATTTCAGGATCATTAGGGGCTCAAGAATTGACGTGCCAGAAGCTAAGATTTGGACTGTATTCAGTCACAGAACCACGAATAAGCATTGTTATTTTTCATCAAAAAAATCAGTCATAATTCCCTTTGAACAGATCTCGATAGTCTTCTCTCTGTTTCATCCCATTCTCCAGTGTAGCTTCTAATGGGTTATGTCAGTCAGTCCAGGCTAAAGTTTAGAAAGCGAGTTTCTGTAGCTAAAGCCAAAGAACACAAAAACATTCACATGCTGAGCTGAACACAAGAAAAATACAGCCCAAGGAACTTTAATAAAGAGCTGTGCTCCAAAATCATTATTTTTATATTTAACTAGGGCTTCAAAATGTCATTAAAAATTTAGGTCAAGCACACGATGTCCAAAGGTTCTCAAGTAATACAAGAATAAAATTATCTGCCAGTAATTTATGTCCACCAGTGGGTAGCAGCAGGTAGCAGTTAATTGAAAAGTGGCTTATCTCTAATTATTCTTCTATATCCTCCTTACCAGCCATATTAGAGTGAATACACAAAAAACATACTTAAATACGGTTGAGTCTGGTGTAAAAAGAATATTCAGAAATGGTGATACTCTTATTTTAATCCATTCTTTGCACAAGAAGCTCGATGAAACCCTTTTTTTAATGCTATGTACATGATGTTCTCTGATTTATACACAGGACTACATATTTCATGATGTTGCTCCCACAAATATGGAATTTAATTCAACTCTACTTTTTGTTTGTTTGTTTGTTTCTAATATTCTATTTTCTGAGTGAGATTCTGCTTTTTTCTGAGAAAAAAAAATAAAAGTGGGTTTATGGCTTGAGGTATTTCAGTTATGAGTAACTCAGAGACTCTCCAAATCCTCAACAACTACAAAACTATTCCTGGCCTTTTTGTGAATTTCTTTGGTGACTGGGGACATTTTGATCCAGCAGCAGCAGATGGCCCTTAGCTACTGAAGTGATACCGACGTCGAGTTTCACATTTCATTATTGCAAAGCTCAAGTCTAAGAAATTGCTTTTTTCCTTGTTAGGAAGAGCTATAGCTTCTCCTCAACCACACTAGCCCCAAGACCAACAGTATATCACTTCATTACAGCTGCTCCGTTGTTCACGAGGTCCAATTTCCAGAATATACTGCCCATGATGACTACAGCATTTTCATATTATCTTGACATCTCCACACTGGGGAGAAGTGGTAGCAGCTACCTGTGACCAGGGAGCAGGCCCTTGTTTGCCAAATGAACATGAAAAGATGATGTGGTACCTTCTCAATTAGGAAAATATCTTATGACAAGCACATACAGCACTTGAACTAGCAAAAGCTTAGAAAGAAAATAGGAAAATTTTCAAGTTTTGTTGAAGTAAGCTGCACAGCTTTTACCGGAAAAAGAATCGGCAAAATCACCTGTAAATCTAAAGGTCAACTAAGAAAACCACTACCAAGGCAGCTCTGCTTTACCCCACACCAGTTATGTGAACATTACATCTCATCCTATCAGCTGGAGGGGGGAAACTGCCTTAATTATACTGAGCACATTCTCCTCTTCAGCATCTCTCAAACGAGTCCTCCATGCAGGGCTACCCCAGAAAGCCCCTCTGAAATTGTCCCATGCTCCAGTGTGGCCGTGGTTGCAGCTCAGCCCTGCTGCCCTGGTTGGTGTCAGCAATGAATCCCCCGCCCGACTCAATGCAATATGCACTGCCTAATGCTGGAGCAAAACCACTACTCTGCAAAGGCAGAGAAACTTTCCCTCCTGTGCTGAGGGAGAGGTCCCAGGAGAACAGAATCCCAATTAAATGTGGCTTTTCTTTAGTGGCTCTGTTTGAACGTAACCTTTCTAGGCTAAGGACTGCTACTGGAGCTAAGCAAAACTGTTTATTCTCAGACTGCAAAACGAGGGCACAGTTTTTGCATCGGCAAACTGTGACACTTGCTGAGCCCTAAGAGAGGTTCTGAAAACCCTTGCAGGTTTCTGACTAATATTTGCATCCAGAGCTCCATTTTATGGTAACCAAACGGTCTTGCACATTTCCTGTGCCTGTTGATTACATCTGGTAGCATAAATAAACAGATTTTTCCAATCCATCCATATATGTATATATTAGTGCTTTTCTCAGATATGATCTCTCTTGATTTGTATCATAAAATGGATTCAATACTGGGACCCACGTGAAAGTACAAAACAGCCCCAGAATTTGAAAGCACTGTTATTCTGGGATAACTAGATTAATTTTGGGTCAGAACTGCAATCCTCCACTGAGATACTGTCCTCCTTAACATATTAAGTACTAATAGTTACATACATATAGTTAATATATATCCCAAAAGGAAACATCCATATGAGACAAAGGACTGTGCAGTCATACCAGACACAAAACATCCTCAGACTCAGGGCTTCAGCAGGACATGATATTCCCTGTGGTCCCTATCCGAAAATGACAGCAAGTCTCACCATTAAAAGCAATTATAGGAATTTAAAAAAAAATATTCAGCTAGTGCTGGGGAAAAAAAGATATAGTAGGATGCATCTTTACCCTGCTTGTGCCCCGGACAGAGCTGTGGGGAAGGCACAGCTGTGGTCACAGCCTCGGCACACAGGTTTCCTCCTGTCATGGCCTCACGATGCTGGCCCAAAGCACAACACTGGATGCAGCGAGGTTCCCCAGCCACATTTTCTGTACTGCCTACATCCTTCTCCGACTCCTGTATCTGCTCCAGGAGAGCAGAGGGAGTCCAGAACACCCTGAAGTGATCACCAGATGGCCTTGAAGCCATCTTTCACTCTATGAATGGTCAAGGTTCAATAGCAACAGGCAATGAAGCCCAGGGACATCATGGCCTTTCCATCTGAGGGTTCACCCCAAACTAATTTTGTTGTAGTTGATAAATACTGGGAGTGTGAGGGGGGTTGGAATCTGTGAACAGAACAAAAGAAAAATTAAAAACCACTTTAATACAGGGAACATTTTTTCAGCTCTGCTCTAACAAAACTTTGTGGCAGTGACAAAGAGGGAAAACTTCTGAGACTGGAAAACGAGATCATATAACGATGCTGAGTTAGCAAGAGCATAAAGCAAAACAAGATAACTGATTTTCCAATTGCATTTAATTTGGAGAGTTTAAGACTTAAATAAAGAGAAAATTGTGGAAACTTATTGGAGCCAGAAACCATTAGTAGACTCTAACACTATATTAGTTTAAAAGGATTCTGCCAAATGCAATTTTAGCATTTTATTTTTTTTCCATGTAATTAATGTCCCTGCAACATTAGTTACACTGTCTTTGAAGATGGAAAGTAGTGTTTACTTTCTTATCTTCACTGACATTGAACTTTCCTTCACGTCTTCTATGGAGATATCACACAGTGGTCTCATTTCAGTTATAGCTTGGTTTATTTGTTTATTGGGCACCAGTGTGACCAACATTATTCCTAATTCCTACCTTCCCATGGATGCATGTGATGCTTTGTAAGCAGCTATAGCCTCTCCTGGGTTTTAGGACACTGATAGGCAATGAAGAAAATAATCTAGTGCCCATTAGAGATGTGAGACAGCACTTTGGATACTGTTTGTACCAAATCTCTGCTAGCACCATTGGAAAAAAAAAAGTAATAGTAACAAAATTTACCAGTACTAAATGGAAAATATCTTGAGCCTCTATAAACTCTATAGGGTCGCTTCCCATGGAGGGAAGGGCTGGCCGGAGCCCAGGGGGGCACTGCTTGCTGCCCATCTCATAAGCATAGCCCAGAACCAGCTCACGTGCACTGGACAATGCTCCTGGATGAAACTGAGTTTGAGAGGAAGCTGGAAGGGCCCAAAGGGACAGAAATCCCAATACCAGCTGACTACATCAAGCCTGGTGACTCACTCTTCACAGAGCAGCTCATAAGGGATGGGACTGGCTTAAAGGTCCCTTTCCTCCAGCAGCACCTTCACATTGTAGAGGACAGTCCAACCCTCTAATCTTCCTTTCAGGGCATTAAACTCACAACATTTTACCCAACAGTAGGTAGAGGGATGCAGCTCAAAAGAGGACTCAATCACCTTGAAGGTCTTTTCCAACCCAAATAATTCTATGATAGGTGCCTCTCAAAAAGCACAGTGAAATCTTCCCGGCCTGGGCTGATGGTGTACATTTTTAGGTGTTACACCATTAAGGTTTATCTCCTTCAGTCTCTTGGACAGATCATAAAGATCTCTATGCATAGATTTGGGTCAGCACAGGCACAGGTGCATATATACATGCACAGGTATACACATCTATGTATAAGTCAATCTCTTTATATTATTGAACTCTTGGAAAGAAGCTTTACTGTCTCAAACACCCTCTGCTGCCATGTGTTTGGGTGCTGGGGGCAGACATGTGCCTATTCCCATGAACTGTGAGTGCAGGAACTAAGCTCTTACTTGGGCTCATTACTTGTAGCCTATAGAGCTGAAATGATGCAATAATCAACATCAGGTTTGCTTCATCCTAATTTTCCTTTTATTAGGATAACTTCACCATCAGTTCAGTCATCGGTGAGATACAGCAAATTAAGGAGCAGCTTAAGATGACTGACTTCAACAAGCTCCCATGGAAAGTTGCATCATCTAGGGAAATTCTGACATTAAATGTGTGCCACACCAACAGGAAAGATGCTAACTCTCCAACTGATGGACTTTAGTCTCACCAGCAACCCACGGGAGGTGCCAGCTAGTCTTCTGTAATCAGGGATCAAGCCTTGTAGTTAAACATGTATAAATCAGTCTGGCAGTAATCAGCATTCCAAACAGCATGTGGAATTTCTACCTTGAACATTGTGTTATCACTCGTCTGCTTTTTACATTGCTTTGGGGAAAAATTAAGACCCTGTTATAAAAGACTGCAATGTGGGAGACTAAGTTTAATTTCCTTATTTTTGCCATGGACTTAGAGGTCCCTTTAGTATTTTAGCTGCCTTCAGGAGATGAGTATTTGTAAAATGGTGTTAACAGAAGTTTTCCTTCCCTTATCATCTTCCCATAGGGATATTTCAATACTTTTTACACAGCAAGCACACTGAGAGCCTCTGAATTAAGTGTAGATTTCTGCTACCATGACACACAAGAATAACCTGTGTTTACATAATCATATTTAATTATTCAGATAGCAAAACAATTTAAAAAATCCATGGCCACCATTAGACACAGAACAGAAGTTACTGGTGCTATGCTATGTGTGCTTGTGCCTGTCGCACCTCAGAAATAGCTGGGACCCACTAAAGCAGATTATCCAAACAGCAAGAACGATCCAGGAAAATTATAAGCCTATTTATACTTATGATGCTTTTATGGTACTAAAGAATCAAACAAGCTATACCACAAGTTACTACAATTTATCTGCAATAGATTTTTACATCACTTATTTTATAACATCAATTCATACAGGCATCTCACTTAAGCAAAGTTGCTTTAAATAATTCTAAACATCTTTATTCTTCTGGTTATCATTTATTAGACATACCACATTTTTAGAAAGCACTCTCAATTAGAGCTTATTTTATATTTTATGTGCAATTCTTTGAATGTTGTTTGCACCAAAAGATACCTGAAGAGTATCTACGAGCAACATATTACTGCAACAGCCCCAATTGCAGCCAGTTTATCGTCTAAAGCATCAATCCTCCCATGCAGAAACCACTTAAGTCAACTGGGCTCCACATGGGCTCTCTGCACTGACCTGAATCTATTCCCACTGATGAGAATGGTAAAAGTCCCAGGGCCAATTCTAAGTACTTTTGAAAGTCCATTTGCAAACACTTGCATTTTAAGGAGCGTTTTAAGGAACATTTTCCACAGGGTCATATACGCCCTTAGCATTTACTAGAAGCTGAAACTTGACATACGAAATTTCTTCACTAGAGAGCATTTTCCTAGCAAATTCAAACTTGCTCCTTTCTCTGTTCTTCAAAATTGACAGTCAGTTTTGTGCTTTAAGTAAGAAGCAGAGTTTATTAGTTTAAGCGGCTCCAAAAAAGACTGGATGAGCATCTTCAATCATGCACAAAAATTACAAGTCTTCACAGAAATGACAGGCTCATCTCAGCCACACAGAGGAAATTCTCAACTGTTTCTGTTTCATATGGTTTTATTGCTACCCGAGCCTGTGGGCTTAGGGACTTTTACCTAAATTCATATATTCTACGAAAGATCAACACTTACTTTTAAAACTGAGGACCACAAATATACCTGCCAGAACAAATGAGAAGCTCGGAGACAATTTTAGATTGTGGATAGTGAATATGCAGGTGCGAAAAAGATGTCAGCCCGTCTTTTCAAAAATGTTCTTTGTTCTACCTCAAAAATCAGACACTCTAAGAAATTTTTTAAAAGCTGAATCTATAGTTATCTTCATGGCAACACATCATAAACACATCCTTTTATTTTATTGTCCCATTTAGAGCTTGCAAGTCCTTAGTAAGCTTATTATATATATCTTAATGAGCTATATATATCTCTTCCTAGATATATAGATATATATTGCAGACTGGGTTATGCTGTGTAACTACTGCACCTTTCTTACCTGAAAAGCCACGAGGTAAGGTGACATCATTGAGTAGTTGCACATGACTTCTATGTTTGCTGTATTTTCAAGAGAATTTATCCAATGGCATCCTAGTGGAAGCCTAGTGGACCTGCTTATGAGGAATTACACACTTACTTCCAACTGAAAGGCAACAGCAATAGGATGTTCAGCTCCCATTTATGGAAATCTTCCAGTTTTCCTCATTTTGAGTGAGGACATTCTCAAGACACCACTTGCAGGTGTCACCTCCACAGCACTCGTATTTTGAACGCTGTTAACACTATTGCTTGAACACCCTGACGTTGGCATTTCCCCAGCCCCCCATAACCCAATCTTGCTCCAGGAAAATCTGCCAACACATCGGGACTGCTTGACTTGTCAAGACTTGAAGGCTTGTTGAAAAGGCTGACCGAGGAAAACATTGTATTTATCGGTTTTGCAAACCCCAGGGGCACTCAACCCAACTTCAAAGAGGAAATCATCTTTTCTCTTTTTAATCTATCCCCCAAATGACAGAATAATAGTAATAAGTAATGACTTTTTTTTTGCCTGCCATTATAAGCCATGACCATGAGCTCCCAAGTGTGGCACACGGCCACGACATGCTCCCATGCAAGGGGTATTGCCCTCACTGGCGGCTGTAGGAAGGCAGGGTAACAGCTAACAAAAGGTTGGAGGGAAGCAACAGTGAGATACTGCTTTCACGACTTGCTATCCCCATAAGAAAGGTGATGATAGAAATTAAAGGTCATTGTGGTCATCTCTAGCCCCAGACCAGTCTTTGTCAGCTTGCCTAAAGCTGCTGTAGCAAATGAAGAGCTCAGCTCCTCCATCAGCAGACACATCAGAGCGGGGAACACCCTTAACTGCACTAAGACACGCAGCAGCAATTTTCTTTCAACAAAACCAGAGGACAAGCACTACAGCCTGGGTCAAAATGCAACAGTGTCAGTGAAAGGCACTAAAAAGGCCAGAAGATGAAAAGGTTGAAGTTCAACCTACCCTAAAAAGTCCATTTTCCTAAATCTACTGCTCAGATCATAGCTTAGGGCAATAAAAAACCCCCACTGTACATACCTCACTTTTATGAGACACTCAAGCCTCGCCAAGTGCCATCCTGTTGTTAACTAAATGTTATTCAGACACAAACTCCAGGACATTGTGATATGCCTTATTTTTCATACTTTTGGGATACTATATTAATGGTAATGGCAGGTCTACACATGCCCGGTGTGAATGTCCTAGTGGATGACAAATTAAGACACATTGTCATTCACCTGGTATTTAGAATCCACTATTTTATCCCTGGTTTATGAAAATAATTTTCATTAAGGGGAGTTATACCACTAGAATCACTCGGCTTCCAGAAAGAACTGTAATTTAAAGCTGATTCTGCAAGCAATCTCATTGCAAGAGCACATCTGGAGCATTTTTAAATGTGCTGAGTGCTGACATAATTAAATAGCCTCTGAAACCGTTGATTCAGTCTCTACAGCTGGGATGCTGCGAGACGGGCATGTCGCTTGTTCTATCACTCATAAGACAGGATTGTTTGATCTCATCTCAGCTAAGCAGGCAAGGAAGAGAGGGAAGAAATGAAAGAACTCTGCTTTTCCCTTGATTTTGAAAACTGAAGTGACAACCTACATCTTTGATGTGCCATGTACTTTGTTTTGTCAGATGTAAAATAGGATATTTTTTTTCTGAGAAGAGGAAAAATGAAAAGAAAAAGGGAAAAAAAGACAAGAAAATGCAAAGCACATAAATTAAGATTTGAACCAACAGGAAAAATAATAAGCCTCCTGAAAAAATAATGTCCTGCTACCATTATGGTTAAACCACCACCACCAACACAAAGCCATCTTCTTATATGGCCCTGCAATATATTTTAAAATAATACACACCTGTGAAGAGCAAAGAATGGGGAAAATTCCTTTGCTTATTTTATGCTTTCTCTGCATTTATTATACAGCAATACACAGGTATAATTCCATAACATCAGAATTATGTCTAAAGCAACTATTTCTGTATTATACTGTAAATTACACATATATCTGGAGGGGAACTGAGAGCAGGCTCCACTTTTCTAACCGAATAAGGACCGATCCCCTGCACAGAGAGCTTATTTATACAGATTGTTATAAACTATCCTACAAACAGGTCTGCTCCATGAACTTACCTCATTAATCTTTGCTTATTAATTAATTCCCCAGTTCCTCAGAGTGTAGTTACCCAACTTACTGGCTTTGGGAGACAGTTTTCTT
Organism: Ceryle rudis; assembly: GCA_033439905.1. NCBI lineage: Eukaryota > Metazoa > Chordata > Aves > Coraciiformes > Cerylidae > Ceryle > Ceryle rudis. The sequence goes on along the minus strand of JAAGNO010023471.1, from coordinate 9,435 downwards.
TCTAGCAGCAGCCTTCACTCCTAGTTTGCATCCCTCCTGGCTTTGGGGGCTGCATGAGGGAGAAGGCAGCATCCAGCTTTGGAGGACCAGCAGCCCCCCACCACAGCCAGGTGTCCCTGACCTCATATCCCCCCCTGTAAAAAGAAAAGCATCTAAATACTATATGAGGAAACAACTCAAGACTTGCATGCTTTTATTTAAATATACATAGTTCACAGTATCACAGGGTGTCAGGGGTTGGAAGGGACCTTGGAGATCTTCAAGTGCAACGCCCCTGTCAGAGCAGTATCATATAATCCAGCACAGGTCACACAGGAACGCATCCAGGCAGGTTTTGAAAATCTCCAGAAAAGGAGACTCCACAACATCTCTGTGGAGCCTGTTCCAGTGCTCTGTGACCCTTACAGTAAAGAAGTTCCTCCTCATGTTAAGGTGGAACCTCTTGTGCTCCAGCTTACATCCATTCCCCCTTGTCCTAGCACAGGGCACGAGTGAGAAGAGGCTGTCCCTTCTCTCTTGACACTCAGCCCTCATATATTTATAAACATTTATCAAATCCCCTCTTGGTCTTCTCCAGACTAAAGAGCCCCAGGTCTCTCAGTCTTTCCTCATAAGGTATGCATTCCAGTCCCTTAATCATCCTTGCAGCCCTCCGTTGGACTCTCTCGAGCAGTTGTCTTTGTGGAGTCAGGGTCTAAACTGAAAAACAAATACCTTACACAAACCTGAGGTCCTCATATGAAATCCAAACCCACAGAAGAATCCCATAGGTCAGGATTTTGATCATGTACTCAAAAATTAATGCAACCTCAGGCTTTAGCAAAATGGTGAAGAACAATACTGTTACCATTTAGAAAACACTACTTTCACAGAATATTCATGGTTGGAAAGGATCTCCTAGATCACCGAGTCCAACCATACCCATAACAAAAGAATACCTGCTTCCTACTAGTGAAGCACTAGTATGAAGAAAAGTCACTGGTATGTTTACAGAATCCCAGCATGGTAGTGGCTGGAAGGGACCTCTGGAGATCATCTCATCCAACCCCCCACACTCCATCAGGGTCACCCAGAGCAGGGTGCCCAGGATCTCCAGAGAAGGAGACTCCACAACCTCTCTGGGCAGCCTAGTTCAGGGCTCCATCACCCTCAGTGTAAAGAAGTTTTTCCTTACATTTAGGATGCTCTAAGTCAAAACTAAGACAAAAACCTGGTAAAAGGCACTGGAGGAAAGGCTAAAAAGTAAAGCAAATTCCAAATATCCACTTGTGTGTCTGACAAGAGCCAGCAAAATATAACTAGGAACCTCTAAGCAACCTGCACAAAACAAAAAAGTTTCAGAGTTGTGGTCTCACTGGAAAACTCTTCAGCAAATTCTGCTAACACCAGCTCAGCTGCCGGCTGCTGCCTTCTCAGTGTGCCCACACTAGCAATGCAGGCAGGAGACACCCACCGCTGCGATGGCCAAATCCCTCCTCCAAAAACCATCACCCAGGAAATAAACAGCCCAGGATAGTTGTTAACTACAGTTCTATAGTGCATTTGAGGTACCGCAGTGATTAGCACAATATAAATCCTAGAAACAGCCAATGCTGCAGCTGAAGCCTGAGCTTTGGAGGTGAATGATTTCAGTGTCAGAACAAAGCGAAGGAAATAGCGATGCCCAAGAGGAATAAGGTAGGTTCAAAACTCAAGTGCCAAAGATAAAACAGGGGTGAAAATCCCTAGAGGATGAAAAATCAAGGTGTATATGACCTTTCGCAAACAAATGACAGTGAGCCACGCCTACCTCTATGAAGAAGTTTGCTTCCAAGCACTTAAATTACTTTAATGATGATCCTAATGCATATTCACCTACTGATGAGCTATGTTACATCAGGCATTGGAGAAATACTAGTTTAAAACTGATCTGCAGTTTATTTCTTAGAGCTACAGAAATTTGCTAAGTCATTGGTCTGGTATGTCTTAAAACAAATAAAAAAGCAGATTGCAATTTCTTAGGAAAGTTGCAGTAAAATTCAGACAGCGTATCAGACCAGAGGGGCTGTTAAAAGATTTCTCCAGGGCATATCAAGCTTGACTGTACATTAAAAGAAGTGACTAGAAAAGTCAGAAGGAGGTAAACAATTTTTACAAAACCAGCTGTTTTGCCATTTCTATCCGTCTTTGGTAAACACAGAAGAGCTGAATCACTAAGTGCCAAACACCAGCACTGAGCAGGCTGCGAGCGCGTGGCAGATTGCAAAACCCAAATGATTTGCTTTTTCTGCACCATTGCCACCTAAGCTGATCGTGAAAAAGAATTAATAATTAAGGGTAATTATCTGACTGAACACTTTTTAATATGCTGAACTCAGACCTGTGTTGTTTATGAATAGCTTATGGCTCTTCCTCTCCGGAGCGTGCTGCTTCCCCATGCGGGAAGGCAAGGGGAGGGGGACAGCGGGCAGGGGGAGGAAGGAATGGCATATGCTAACCTTATCATTTTGACTTGTTTTGACTGGACACTTAATCTTACCTCTCATGAATGCCACATTCTTCTTCTCCATATGCCACGTTCCTTTGGCTGCTCACCAGCCCTGAATGCCAGAGGTTACAGGAACGGAAAAAACACTTACTTCCTAATTAAAGAGTCATTTGGCAATGTGTGCTATAATTTTACTGCCTGGGTTCTTTCCTTCCTATATTAGACTAGACTGGCAATGACTTCTGCTAAATAAAATCTCAATAAAGGAATGAAAAACCTGTTAAAGTAAAACTTTGATTTGTGACCTTTATACTAAAAAGATCCCCTCTCTTTCTGGCTTTGTTATTAAAAAAACCTGTGCTGTGAAAGGTTAAGAGAGAAATAGACACTTTAAATAGAGCTCCTCAGAGAAATAACTTAGAACATGCCAGCAAGGATCAAGCAGCATTGACTGGGGTCTGAGTGGAGAGTTTCTCACAAAGCTTCAACATCCTGGTTTACAGGTTTGTCTAAAGCACTCTGCTGACTTTTTCAGCCTGAGGCTCCAATCACCACTGCAGAAGTGTGCAGAAGATGAAAAGCTCAAAAAACCAAGTTTGAGGTGGGTTATTTCAGTTGGCGTCCCAGCTGATGGATCCTGATGTGGATGCGTAGAGAGATGCACAGCATGTGACCACACTCAGACCCTTGCTTGTAGAGTGATGATGTTCTGAGAAAGCACATTGGGAGTCTGAGGAGCTGAATATCTGACAGACTAAGCCTGCTGACTTTGGGAGGATTGACCAAACATTACTGCATTCACCAATACCTCAACCCCCCAAAAATAGTGATCCTATGCATAAATCGATACAGATACCAGGTAGAGATGTGTTGGGTTTATGAGACCCTACAATTAATTACATAAGGTCAACTTTCATGGCTGAGCAGCATATGCAGCTAACATGTCTCTGCAGTCTAAGAAACCAACACAGACCCCTAATTTCTGGCATTATTTCTCAGACCAAGAGGACCCCTGGGTATTTCAGCTACGAGCTGCTATAATTTTGTGTGTGCCTTTGTCAAAATTTCAGGCCTCCATTTTGTGTGGGTTTTCCCATGGCTTTAGCAGCTTGAGTCACTCTTCCACTGCCTTTTCAGATGGCCTCACTTTTCTCATCATAAACTACAAAATGCACACAGACTACACGAGCACAGTTTCTGTGAGCCAGCTCTGATGCAAACCCAACCAGCTGCAGCCGCACATTTGTAGGCAAATCTTTCTGCGCATTAAATGAGATAACAGGCTGGGATGTACGTACGTGTTATAGCTGCTTTCTTACAAAACATTTAGCATCGATCAGTGTGCAGTCTAGATCTCTTCTGCTGCCTTCCATCACCTTTCTGATGATTTTTCTTTCCATCTTTGTGTCCTGTCAGTAGGTGAAATCAATTTATATGTGATATTTATATCTCTTGTCCAGCAGTCTGGGTTTTGCTATCTGTTGGAGGATTTGTACACTTCACAATAAAGTCAGTTATTATTTCAAAAGTATCTTTTGACATGTGACATATAGTAAAAGCTATTATATTGATATCCAAAGTCACAAAACACTATCACCCAACTTTATTTCCATTTTCTCTACTTACATGTTATACAATAAATGAAAAATACTTTACATAAGGGAAAAAGGAAACAATCAAGAACTGAACAGAAACCAAGTAACTTCTGCTACTTATACCATTGTACATTGCTTCCTTGTACAGAGATTTTCCAATATCAGAGCAATAACTTCAGACCAAATTGGACTAGTGGGGTCACCAATCCTCTTTAAGAGGCACCGTTTCCCAGGAGGGGGGCAGCAGGTTTTATTCTGCTCTGTCTCTGGCTAAGCGTTGTGTAAATTATGTGATAAAAGCAGATGGTAGTACTCTTTCTCGATATGGTTGAAAAAAATTGGGCTTGCTTAGAATAGCCCCTGGGGCCTTTTCTTGGAGCATTCCTCTACAAGGAGAAACAATTATTTTACTTTTAGCTGTTATTGTCTCCTGCTGAGGGAATACACGTACAGTAATGATGAACTCCGTGAAGGGTGAAATGAATGTTTCTGCTGTTTCAGTATATTCAGTGCTGAAGAGTTTTGGCTCCCACGGACCTGGCAGGACTTTGCCAGCTGTAATCACACATTGCCTTGAGTTTGCTTCAAAGCGATGCTTTATGCTGTCACGTGGCTGGAAGGAACCAGCGCAAAGAGCTGCTCGGCAATGAAACCCTTCCCAATAGGGTGTGCTGAGCACATCCTTTCACACCACCTCAGGTGACACTAACTATTAATTTTCTAACCTTTATTAGTAAAATGTTCTTACTGGTGCTGAGCTCAGTTATGTACCATCAGGCCCTACTATCTCAGTTTAGCACCATTCTCCATTTGCCCATACAGCTCCCAAGCTTAGCTCATCGCAATTTTGCATCTGTCCACAATGGGCACAAGATGTCTTAATAACCTCAAAAGCATCCTTCTACATGGTTTGAGCCAGCCCCACTGAAATGAGTAGGATTCTTTCTAATGGCTCTGGTGAGAGGTAGGTCTGCCCCCAAGTTAGTATATTCATCCAGAAGAGAGCTTCACAGAGATGACCCTTGGTTTTGTATGAAATCACAAACTAAAGCCACAAACTTTAACAAAGTGAAGCCAAGCAATAGCAAATGAAGTTAATGATGGAAGCCCATCAGCCATAAAGTAGTGGAGGAACCGGCAGCAGCTGTACTTGCAGTAATAACCATGGCTTTGAGTCCAGAAGAAAGACAACTCACATTCAACTTAGACTTACCAAACCTCCAGTTTAGTCAAGCAAGGTTAAGCGACTGGTTGTGGCCACCAACCTGTCAGTGGCTAAAGGCCAAGACTTTTTCCATGGGTTTGCTTCTGGAACTGGGCCACTGTGTCACTAACCTCACAATTTTATAATTTCTGCTGATATCAGACTCATTTCTGAGTAACCACAGTCCACACCATCTCCTCAACAGCAAGCAGATTGTCTGTTCTCCTGTTACACAAAGAGCAGACTTCTTTGTATGACTGAAGATTCTTGTGATATTTGACCTCAGGCTTCAAGATTGTTATAATATTCTGTTTCAGACTTCTTTTGCGGCAGCCCCAAGTCACTTAAACTTTTAATCATAGGTCATGTTTTCTGAGGTTTGATCATTCTTATGCATCTCTTCTGGACTCTTCAGTCCATGCACTTCTTTGTTAAAACAAGATGCTAAAACTTGATGTAGGGTGTCTAACACTGCTCCAGCTCCCACTTCCCCAGTGCCAAGCTGAGCAAAAGGACTGCTTGGCCTCTCCGACAGCCAAGCTCCTCCTTAATGCAAACAGGGATGTCAGGCACTTTTTCAAGCTGCTGATTCCACCATAAGCCCTTATGCATCTTTTCTGCAAAACTGGTCTCTGGCAAATTGTGTCTTTTTTTCCTGAATTTGAAGGTATTTGGAAAGCCAGCAGCCAGCAGCTTGAAAGCAAGGAGTGTTTTTGCAGGACTCATCCTAATAAACTAAGTCACTGATCTGAGGGAATGAGGATATTTAAGTTGTTGCTGGTTTTATTATTAAATGAGAGGCTGAGAGAGTTGGAGTTGTTCAGTCAGGAGAAGAGAAGGCTCTGGGGAGATGAACTTGTGGTCTTTCAGTACTTCAAGGGGCCTGTCAGAAAGATGAGGACAGACTTTTTATCAGGACCTGCTGTGACAGGACAAGGGGTGATGGTTTGAAACTAAAACAGGAGATTTAGACTGGAGAGAAGGAAGAAATTTTTGACAGTGAGGGTGGTGAGATGCTGGTGTACTTGGAGATTTATAGCAGAAGTTGGTTCTGTAATTTTGGTTCTATAAAATGGCTCTCTTAAGTGTTCTTTGGAAAAAAAAAAAAAGGCCAACCAACCAATAAACAAACTCACCAGATAAAACCAATCCACCATAACAAAACCGAATGTTCTGCATTTCTTTGTGGCTGGATAACTACTTTGCTATATTCACGGCAGTTGATATCGTTGTTTGTTTGTTTTCTGTTCATGACATTCCTCAATGAGATGTCTAAAGTACCATTTCCAAGTGACTAATCATAGTGCATGGTACTAAAACCACACATACTGCAAATGTTAGTTCACTATGTTCATCAGGTATCGTTCACAGAACAATGCAAAACTCCACTATATACTCTCTAGAATTTCCAGAAAGCTGTCATTTGGCCAGAAGCCCTCTTCAAACCCCATTTCTATCAATACAGAATGACCTGCTCATCTCAATCCTTAAATTTATGCTCAAATGTCTCATGATAACCCACAGTTTCTATTTGCACATGGTTATATCAAATCTCTTCTCTAGCTGTACAAACACTGACAGTGTACCAGTTCTTACTATTTGCCTGTCTTGGATTGCAATCGACACCCTTGTGCATTGATGCTATTCACTTTCTTTTACAGGCGCAGAAAATCCCATTATAATTCTCCATGTAGTAGTTCATCCCTTTTTATCTGTCTTTTTCATGAAGCTGACCTAGCATTCTTTCATGGAGAGTAGGAAAGGACAGCATTACATACTATTTACCACATACTTTTAAAGAAATTTCCAAAATAGGTGTAAAATAATATCAATAATATAATTTTCCTACTCAGATTTTTACCATATTATTTGGTAATCTGCACAGGTACTCTGAACAAATATTTCGTAATGTATGCACCTCATCACAAAAGTTTCTTTCAATATGGTTGACTAATACATGAATATACACACAAGGCTGGCCACCCAGTGTTAGCACAGCTTCCTGATCCCAAATTGCACAATAATTTCCACTGACCAGGACTCATGAGGATTACTGAGTTCAACCCCATGCTCACAGGGGATCCACTACAGTAAAAACAAGTTTCTCAAACCAAGAAACTTGGCCTCAGCATGAACATGGTCCTGCCCAAGCAGAGACTGACAGCACCAAGGACTTCTGTAGATGATCTGTAACCTTGTTCCACAGGTGATGATTCTTTCTTTATCTTATGAACTGGACACAGGCTGTTATTGTCAAATGGATAGAGCCACCACTGTCATTTTTTATTGCTGCAGCAGCACCAAGGACTGAGGTATGATCCTGTACTGTTTATAGGATTTTTAGCTCTGTGTTCTGGACTGGTGTGTTATCAGCTTGTCATATTTTTAACTGAATTGTAAATGAATACATAGTCACTAGCTTCATAAAATTAACATTATTAAAAAAACCCAAAACAGCAAATCTTACCTGGAAACTTGTTCTTCCTTGTTTTTCTGTTATTGTTTCCTGTTCTGTTATTGTCTTCACTCAAAATAGAGAAGCTTCTCTACTGCACATACATTTTCATTCCAAAGCAATTAATTCTGATCAAGTATGCTCCGATTTACATGCTCTCGGGTGCTGATTAGATAGGAGAGTAATCTGTTTTAAATTAAATGTTCAGATTACATTACACTGTTTCATGCCATTCATCACTTTAGGAAATGAAAAGGGTTGCTTTTCATGAAACAGAGTCATTGAATAAAAACATGCTCTGCTATGAAATGCTTCCAGTCTACCTCAGATACTGCCAGGACCATCTACCAGCTAAATGATTATTCAGTTTATTTCTTTGCCTATATTCCTTCACTAAGACAGGATTAATGAGGATAAACTAACTTGGAAAAGAGAAAGTCAGTTACCCAAACCCACCGAAACTAACGATATGATGTTGTTATGCTTGACAATATATTTTATTTCTATCCTTGAAAACTGCTGTTAGCCTCCGAATTTGTTGTACTACCTACATCCAGCACAGGGGATGCTGCAGCTGGTGCTGCAGGACGGCAGGATGGCAACAAACCTCAGCTGAAGACTCGGTCCTATCCCACTGCCCCAAACAAAACTGGAACCAGCTATTGCATCACACTGTAGGGCATTTGCCTCCCAGAAAATAACTCTACAGCTTTCTGGGAATTAAAAAAAAAAATAAGGCTTGAATGTCTAACCCGCTTAAGCTTTTGTCATACTTGCCATGATCTAGGCTCTCAGGAAAACAAATTCTTTCTGAGCTCATAGCCCTCAGTTACAATCTCAGTGATTTAATTAAAAAGGAAAAGTTTTCTTCTACAGCCAGAAGGCAGCCCAGAGTATTGGATAGCTAGCAAGAAGAGGAAAACAGCTCGAGGATATTGTTAAAAACATCCGGGTAAGAAAAAAATGTGAATAATTTAACAAGTTATGCTAGAAGGAGACCAGACCAAGCACAGAATTTTAAACTAGGTCCAAACCAGAAGCTACTTTCCTTGAGTTTAGCCCATGTTACGGAGGTCTTATTGTCGTAGTGTGCGACTTACAGCTGGAAGCACCACCTCCAAAATACTAACAGCATTTTCAGCATTTATGTGTGCAAAGTGTGCATTATTCTTAAGAAAAAAACCCAACCATATCCTTCTGGGATCCAAACCCAGAGTTTTGGGCTCACACATCTAAAACTTCTCATACTTATCAGGAGAAAACAGAACCACCTGAAGCTTGTCTGCCTCTCGCAAGGAGGTAAACAAAATTCAACCATTATATTCCAGAGCTTCTGCTTTTATCCTACTCGCTACATGAGGGGGAAAAACTTGAGTCCACAACTTTCATGAAGAATTCCACAGTGACAGTGAAAGAGGTCTCCAGAGCCAAATTCAGCTGCTGAAAAACTTCTCTGAGCCACTCACCTGTTTCTTTGTCAAGAAGGGACCTCTTTTCCTCATGCAAATAGAGGAGAAAATAAAGAGCGTAACTTCAGCTTTCCTTCTGCTGAAGGAATAAATACCTGTTTTCTCTGGAGCTGAGCGAAGCTGGTTGTCTTTGTGTTAGGCTGAACTCGTAACACCAATTATGACTTGAGTAGACTCATTACTCTTCCTAAATGCTGGGGGGGGGGGGGAAAGAAAAAAAAAAAAAAATTTGTTTTGTTTTCCCT
>JAAGNO010023470.1:6252-20035 GCA_033439905.1 Ceryle rudis | reverse complement strand
TCCTTATTTCTAATCTAAATCCACTCCTTTCTAATTTAAAGCCATTACCCCTCGTTCTTTCACTCCAGGCCTTTGTACACAGGCCCTCTCCAGTCTTTTTATAAGCTCCCTTCAGGTACTGGAAGGTGGCTGTTAGGAAGCCCAGAGCCTCCTCTTCTCCAGACTGAACAATCCCAGCTCCCTCAGCCTGTCCTCATAGGAGAGGTGCTCTGACATGCTCTGACATGACCTGAACTTCCAAGTTCTGTGTGCACATGTGCATAGACAACAGGGAGACATTAAATTATGAAGTTTTTTTCCCTCCTTTTCAGTTGGCAAAATGTGGAAAAAGGAATTAATTCATTCCGCATTTATTGCTTGCAATGCACTTACCAGTGTCATCATCAAAGTCAGAAAGGATGCACTCAATACCATCCTCACTGCTGGCTGAGTGCTCCTGCACTCTTCGGGGCAAGTTAACCAGCCGGCCACTGAGGAAAACAGGTTTCAAGGGCATTTTATAGATTTTGGCTAACAACTTGGAGGCCGGGGGTGGAGGGAAGAGAAAGAGAAAAAGAAAAGAAAAGATAAATATGTATGGAAAAGTTTCTAAAAGTTGTCACGTACAATACAGGTATGTAAAATAAAATAAAAGCTGTGAAAACAGCATAATATCAGCATCTATTCTGTTCATCCAGCAGTTACTGTAAATGAAAATCACAACTAAAGGCCAGAAGGGTTCTGTTCACGGCCAAGTAAGGGGTTGGGGGAAGAAAGAGAAGGAGAAAAGCAATTTAAGTAACACAGTTTGAGGAAGACAGGGTGCTCCCTCCTTGTTTATGAAAGTGAAATATCTGAATACACCTAAGACCTAAGAAGCTCCATTAGGTGTTGCAGAATATTTTTAAGTTCTGAAGGACTAAGTAAATGCTGATAGAAGGACCTGTACAAGTTTACTTCAGAGCTTCATTGCCTGGGTTATCCATTACAGAGCAAATATAAATTTTGCAGAATTGTGCTATATCTGAGATGCTACAAGTATTTTACCAGGCTTTTCTAAAGTAAACCATATATTTGCAGTATGCCTGCACAGACAGGCTTTCTTCTTAGTCGTTTCTGTTCTTCTTTTATTGGCAAGTTAAAAGTATAACAAGGTAAAAATGGCTGCTTCTTGTAAAGAGAAAAAAATATTTCTGCCTCACTGTGGACTGGGGTTTGTAAGGATGAGGAAGAGTGATGTGATGCACATAGTACATAGATGGAACATACATTAGATATACACATGGATATTCACAATACTTTTTTAGGTGAACAAGATAGCAAATACAGTTTGGTATGTCTGCTGTTTATTATTCTGAGCTTTCTTCTCCTCTCAGTCTGTGTACTGAATCCACCCACTACCTCTGAATTTAGATATTAAGTCCTTTCAGCTATGAGTAACTTGTTGCTTTTCCTAAGATCTGAGAATTCTCAGGGTTGTTCATTTTCTTTTTCCTCCTTCATTTCCAACACTGTTTACAGTAACTGTTGAAATAAGAACGAATGTAGCTTTGAATATGTTACTGCTGGGTTTTGAAAATTCACATTTTCAAACATGCTCCGTGGGTCTGAGTGTTTTTCTCTCCTCAGTTTTCCCACCGTTAGCTGGCCTAGAAGGTATGAGATTCCTTCAGATCACCACTCTCCATCTGGCAGTGCAGGTTTTTACCATAGGTTTACCACAGATTCTGTTGTGTTTATGCAAACTGTCTAACCATTGATGCGAAGCCTGGAGGCTGGAACTGTTTCCTAGGCCAGGCTAATACCTGTATAAGACTGTTCCATCATACCTGAGAACATCTCCTGAGGTAATCAAGCGCGGGAAGGCACAAGTCTGTAGGTGCAGATCCTGATCCTGGCACACAGTCACCCATCTCCTTACAGTCTACTTCCCCTGGGGATAGGAAAGGCAGCATTGAGAAGGACAGAAGAGAAACAAAAATAGCATTAGTTTTCCATTTTCATTCAGTTGTGCCCTAATACCTGAACGGAATCCAGAAAACATCCTTAGATGCAAACAGATGATTCACATCAAACAATACAGTAATAGTGGTCACAGTTTCTATATGGACTTTTATATGAATAAATGCTTTAATGAATACATGCCTATTTAATAACTCTTTGGTAGAGTCTTAGGGAGTTCTTATAATCATACTTTATAGTCATCTGTCATATTGACTCCACTTTTTTCCATGGGTGTATGAATACTCGCTCATTCATCCTTTGCTCAATTAATATGCCCATTTTTTTCTTTTCATTTGCACCCCAGTGGCATGGAAAATTGTTCTTCCACAAATTCTTCCTTTTATTTTATTGACACCTTAAATACACCATTTTACATTTTGTGCTTCTGCTGTCTAATTTAGGTGTCAAAGTCTCATAGTTTCAACTGTACGATATCCTCAGGCTCTAGTGTCTCAATATCACAGGTATTACTAACTCTGTGGCATCAGCAGACTCTACTTTTAAGTCAGCTTCACTAGGCGTATTAATTAAGTAGATCAGTTTCCAAGGCATGCCATTGCAGTGCTCCTCCCTGAATAACTCCATTCACTCCATCATTTGCCCTGTCTGCACAGTCTATTTTCCTCCCCTCTCAGCCCACGTCCTGCCCACCCTAGAATATTTGGCTCATAACTATTCTCCAGTTTAGCCAAATGCTTCCCATTCAGTTCCAAATGTGAAGCTTTATTAAATCATGGAATCATTAAGATTGCAAAAGGCCTCTAAGTTCATCAAGTCCAACTGTCAACTCAACACTAGCATGACCACTAAACCATGTCCTGAAGTGCCACATCTACATGTTTTTAGAACACCTTTTGAACACAATTTTTTAGACTCCACCACTTCCTTGGGCAGCCTGTTCCAGTGCTTCACCACTCTTTCAGTAAATAAATTTTTCCTAAGATCTAATCTAAATGTCTCTTGGTGCAACCCGAGGCCATTTCCTCTCGTCCTATCGCTTGTTTCTTAGTAGAACAGACCGATTCCCATCTTGCTACTACCTCCTTTCAGGTAGTTGTAGAGAGCAATATGGTCTCCCCTCAGCCTCCTTTTCTCCAAACTAAACAGTCTCAGATCCCTCAGCTCCTCCTTGTAAGACATGTTCTCCAGACCACTCACCAACTTTGTTGCCCTTCTGGAACCATTCCAGCACCTTATTTTCTCTTATACTGTGGCACCCCAAACTGAACACAGTACTCAACTGCAGCCTCACCAGTGCCAAGTACAGGGGCACGATCACTTCCCTACTCCTGCTGAACACACTATTTTTGATACAGGCCAGGATGCTGTTGGCCTTCTTGGCCACTTGCGCACACTGCTGGCTCATACTCAGCTGGCTCTCCACCAGTAAATGCCTATATACATTAACATTTTATTGCCTTAAAAGCTATTCCTCTCATAAAAACCGCAAGATAATTATTAAATAATTTTATTAAATCCTACTTTACTCTCTTTTCACTACATTTATTTGCTTTTTCTATGCCCTTACCTATTCCCTCCATGAGGTATTTTAAAGTCTTGCCTACTATTAAGATCAGCCATGGCAGCAGGTGAAGTTTAAATCCTTTAGTTTTAGGATAAAATGCACACGTATAGTTACTACTGCTATATGGGATACTACTAGAAGTATCCCATAGTTCTGCTACCTTTAATACAAAAAAAAATCTTGCTTTTTGACATGTAACCATCAAGGGGACAAACTTATCTCATGAAAGTAAGAAACCTGAAGAAATATAAGACAGCGTTTTGAGTTCTCCAGAAGGAACATGAGTTCCCTCTACTGGTACTGGAAATGCAAGTTTGTTTCTCTTTTGTAGTAATGACAGACCAGAATTGCAATTATCACAAGCTGAATTCTTCCTCCATTGCAATAGCTTAATAAGACAAAAGTATCCTTAACTGCACCAAATCTAGTTTTTAAGTGCTTCATTTATAACAAAGGGAGTTGCTCACAGACCTAGATACCTCTGTAAATTAATGTGTATATATATATATATAAAAAAAGGCCCTATTTTACCAATCATTAGAAGTTTTGCAATTTACATAAGGAAGAAAGCAAAAAATCATTGTCACTGTTCAATGAAACGTGTCAAATTCTAATGATCAAGGTAAGCCAGAGAACTTGAATATGGGAGCAGAATGACCCAACACCATCCGCCTTTGTTCTGAAGTTGGTGAAGCACTCCGCAGGGTCACCTTGGCTCGACACACCTGGTCTCCACTGCCCTCAGTAACACAATAGGAAAACTAATCACGAGGACAGAGAGGTGTTGGCTGCAATGCTCATGAACTCACTGAAGGTTCAGCAGGCTTTTAGCATTGCATATGCCAAACTACTGTTGGTGAAGCGGGCAGGGGTAGTTTGTTTGGCTTTATTTGACTTTTGTGGTGGTTTGTTTGTTTGTTTTTCTTTTGTGTATTTATTTTCTTATGTTCATATGAATATAAGCAAGTTCTCTTGCAAATTAAGATCAAATGAAGCAGAGACTTAATAGTGAGATGCACCTTGACGCTATTAACAACTTGAAGAATTGATAGTATTAAAATTGTTTCCAAAAGAATCCTTTTGTCTTTATTTGATTTTTTTACAGCACTCAGGACTCACTTCCTTCAGTGACTCTCTCTTTCCTAACATGCTATGTATTACATAACTGAATTCTCCCTTCCTGCAGGATCAAGTTTGACATATCATGACTTAATAAGATAAAAGGAAACTGAAAAGATTTACCCAGTCCTTTGACAAACTTCATAAGGCACATAATATAACTGGTGGCAGCATTGGCAAAGACCTGGATGCTGTCTGTGTTTAGAAATGCTTCAAAGACATCGAACACCGGAGCCTGGCGTTTCCCTGTGGAAATAACAATAAAATCGCCGTAAAGGTGATTTTCCAGTAGTTTTTAAATGAATCTGTAGAATCTCTTCTCTTCTGGGCAGAGACAGAAATGATCTTAGAAGTAAAAACTTTTCTTGCTCCTGAGGCAACTCGTGTAGCCTCTCACAGGAAGCACTACAGACACCCTCCTTTGCCTTTTCTATGAAAAACATCAGCTTATGCCTGCCCAAGTGGTATGAGCAGGTCTGAGCTCTTGAAGTCAGCCCTACTAGTAGCTAAGTGGAGGTTTCTGATTTAGTTCTTGGTAACTGCCAAAATGACAGCAGTCACGTGGAAAACTATTCAGACTGTACAGTAACAAAATAGCCTTGCTTTTCCTACATAGATTATCAGTCTTCAAAAGCAGTATACACTTGCATTTTGCTGTCAATTGTAACAGATCTGAAAGACAACGTTTAGGAAGAAAACCATATCCTTTACACGTGACTTGTAACATTTAAAAATACCTAGTGGGGCACAAGAACAGATTAAAGTGATTTTCCCATATTATCCAGTTTCCAGACAAGCAAACACCTCTGGGAGGGATGCAAAATCATTCTTAGAGCAAGCATGGTTTGTAGGAGTGCTAGCAATTTGAAGCCTTGTCATTTAAGTACCTGGACAAGCACTTGCCTAGAGTATCACACTAAGTTACCCTGATGTATAAGAGCAGTGGGTTTCCCATAGTAAGAAAGACAGTCCACATGAGACGTGATGCTTGTATACAGTATTTTTTCCTTTCTCTAGCAGGACAGTGACAGGGGCACAGCCAAGCTCTGCACTCCCTCACTGCTGTTCTGCTCAAAAATTTTCAAGGATGTTTGAAGCATTGCTTTCTTGTTCTACTTATCTGCCAGAATCTAGAGGATAAAAAGTCAGAACAATACCTCTGCTTTCCCTCCCACCCCAGCTAGTAAGCCAGGTACTTCAGGACAGTCCTGGAGTATTGCAGTGACACTGCTAAGTTCCACTGTTCAGGTAGGTCATTTAAGTATATGGAGTTAGTTATTGTGTCCCCAAGGAATAAGACAGGAAAACAAAAGCACATACTGAAGAGTCAGTGCAGTAAGTTCTTACCCATAGAGTATTCTCCTACAAGGTACTCTTTAACCTCTGACTTGCTGCTGCTGTGCACTGTTTCCAGGGCACTGAACAAGGGTCTCCATCCTGACTGAATCTGGGTAGAACACATTTCCACCAACTCTCCTATAGAGGTGACTACCTGCAGACAATGTAGGAGAGGTTAAAACAATCAAACCAAAAACCAGAACTGATACATAGAGGGACCTTCCAAAGGACTGGGGATGGCTTTAAACATGTTCCTAGATTTCACTAAGTCAGTCTAGACCAAACAAAAAAGTTTTCTTTAATTTTCTTTAATTGCTTTAAAGCCAGGTGTACCGTCTCTGTGCTCTACCACAATGCTGGCTTAGGTAGGCAGAGCCCTCCTGATTCCTTGAAGATGATTAAGGGGCACCATCTGAAAGGAATTTGGGAGACACTCTCAAGTGGACCAAGTGCACCCTGGAGACGATCCTTCTTGTGGGCATGTTAGGCCAGATCCAGACACACTGATCAGGGCTGACTTGCCTGGTCTTGGACATCCTCATCACATAGCTCTAGCTGCATTATACGCTCAAAGGGGCGAAATAGCGCCTCATTAAAGTGAAAATGAGAAGGCTCATTCCAATCCATCAGCACTTCAGTGAGGATGTCATGGATAAAGGAGACAGCCTTCCGAGACACATGTCTCTCCTTATGACAGGCAGCCTGCAAAGAAAGGAGGAGTATTAGAGTTTGTACAAAAAAAAAAAAAAAAAAATTTGGTTTTAGTGAGACACTTTTAAGGGAGGTAAGCACTTCATGTTGTTGAACCCTAAACCGGCTTCACCACTAATGTGACTAGGCACCCCACTGCAATGAAAATGGGAGAGTACCACCATGGAAACAGGTGACTGAGACTCTTAACCTACTTGCAGCCCCACAGATGCATGAAGGCTTGCTCACAATTCAAAAAGCACAGAGCTAAAAATAAATAAATTAAATAATAAAAGCCACAAAACAGAACTTGTGTGAAATGTTGTCTTTTTACTGTGTGACCATTTTGCCCTTCAGAAAGGTAGTTTCTGCATATATTCACCACACCTACATGACCAAATATCACTTTTTATTTGTTTATGGAACTTGCAGTGAGAAGGTTCTCATCACTTTTGGAAGGGCTATGAAAAAATTAAACACCAGTGAACCTGGATATAAAGTTACTGTTTTGAGCAACTATGCAGGTTAAATAAAATTCTGTCCTTTCCCTTATGTTGCTCCTTCCCAGTAATGCCCTCATCTGCAATGGAGTCAACCAAAAAGATGGACCAGCCCTGCATTCTAAAAACATGTAAGGTATTTGAGTTTAGATTGATTGGGTCTTAAAAGACTTAAAAACCATGAAAAGTATTTTAAGTGGTCTCAGGCTGGTATCCAAAGGCAAGTGAGACACTAGTTTTCAAGATAAAGGGTCATTAAAGCACACAACAAAGCTATTCTCTGCTATTTCTACTTCACTTAGAGAGATTCCACTGAGACTCCCCAATGTCTGAACTCTGCTATAAGATAGTCCACATATTGTCTTGAGTCAATGAAATAAGGTGCTGTGGCAATTTACTGAAAAGCTCACCTTAAAACTCCAGAGAAGCATGCTCCCAATAGACATGGGCAGATGTTCCAAATACCTCACCAAACAGAAAGGAAGTACTGCACGTTTATCCATACCAATGATAGAAATAAAAAAAAAACCCCAAACCTGAGGATTCAAGACACCAGCATTTCACAAGATAAGACTGAAAGTTTGGCTGAGGAAAGGTCATTTGTTATGACTGAAATCCATTATGTGGCTGCTGCTGGCATACCATTGACCAGCGTACACAGGGAAAGAGAAGGAAAGGGAAAAATGTCACAATTTTCCCATGTGAACTGGCTTTAGGTGGGAAAAGAAAGCCTGAATGCTTCTACGGGAAGGCCTGCAAGGATGCAGACCCTGACTGGGAAAATACGTAGATGAAGGAGTTACTTGTAATGTCTTAGGGTGGTTTCATTTTTTTTCACCACAGACACACAGGAAGTTTCACACTGCAAAAATCCAACCCATTGTCCCTGGACCTGCCCATTTTAGTTATTTAAAAGTGCACTCCTCAGTGGCATTATCACAATATCTGACAAAGCATTTACAATATCCCAGCAGAAGTGTAATCAGATTTGATAATGTTGAGGACTGATAAGCATTCTGAGAGCTATCAAGCCTTCCTGAGCTTTTTCAGCTCTGCCATCTCTTCCACGCATTCCCATTTTCTCCCCCATTCCTACCTCTACAAGGTGAGGTGCCACCAGGCTCCAGCAGCGCATGAGGTGGAGCAAGGGGCGAGATTTACTCCTTACAATTCTGAGCATGGCATCACCGAGTCGGAACAAGTGAAGTGCACTTCTTCTGTCCTGGGTAGATTTCACTTCACCTACAAGAAAATACATGGAAGCCAAGCAACATCAGCTTCTTCATCTCGTGATGTCTATATTGGAATTTAAATCAGGTTAGAAATTACTAGTATTAAGTTGGAGCAGTGGGGGAAGGATGGTGAAGAAAAAAGAAAGGAGAAAAAAAGAAAAGTAAACAGCACATGCCTGTGTAGGTAAAAGAACAGGAGATGGACCCAAGTTCTAAGCATAACTTAGTAAACACACTGTGTTTTTATTTAAGTCATCTTTTCTTTTTTTTTTTTTTTTTTGGCAAACATTTTAAAGGCAAAGGCTTGGAGAAATAGTGCAGATAAGTTAAACAAGTTAAATAATCAATATTAAGACTCAAACCAGTAGTTGCAAAAACCTTTGGTGACATCTACAGGAAAGAATATAAACTGCAAATTATTTCATTTTGGTTTGTCTTTTTGCATTTCATAGCAAGCAAAGGATACAAAGCAGAGCATGTGAGAAGATCCTTTTCTGTTCCCCAGCCAGTAATACTTGCTCTTTCCTACTGAAAGGGACTAATCTTCTGTTGCTCTTAGGACATTTGGAAAGATACTTAATTCATTAAAAATATGTTAGGGCTTTTATCTCTAATGAAAGGTGTAATCTGGCAGCATACCACTTTTAATATACATATTAAAAAAATGCAATTTGTTGCTCTATCCTAATTCCAATTTCATTATTACTAACTACTGTTAATTGACTACTACATGCATGATGAGAGGATCACTGTTTATTAAAAATAAAGTGATGAATGCTGAGACCTGAAGACAAGAGCAAAAACATGAAGTGGCACATTGTAAAAATGATGAGTAGCACTCGAGGGCAAGGGGAAACTGATTAATTTGGAGACATATACCAGATAAATCCACATCTGCCACAGGACAGAACAAAACCTGTGTGAGTAATGTAACTTCTAAAAGCACAGTGCAATTTTAAGCAACATATCTTCTTTGGGTCCAACCCTTCCTTTAGGTCTAGTCCTTCTGCTCTGAGACAATGATGGAAACAACGATTTACAGGCTTTGTACTTTCACGTATATGCTCCACTCTGTTGGGAAAGAGCCAGCGGGACAAATTCCACTGCTTTTTTAACATTCTGCAGTTGTGTGCTTTGATTTCTATCACCCATTTTCTGAACACTTCTATGGTTTTCCCACTGTCAAATGTTTAATCTAAATCCCCAGTCTTAGGTCTACAATCATCTGAGTTTCCTTACTGGATCAGGCTCCAAAATGGAGCTGTGATTAAATATCTGTGGATAATTAACCCCCCCAAAGTCCAAGAACCAAATAAATATCCTCTTAAATGTTTCACAGCTGGTCTGGATGTGGTCCCTGTCCAAAAAAAAAAAAAAAACCCAAACCAAAAAAGCACTCAGCCTTTTCTAAAGACTTTTAATTGCTCCTACAGAAAGATCTTCGACTAAATTCTATGTTTTATTTATACCTTGAAATTTCAGCTGGAAAAATTAAAACTGTTAAGAATATAAAAAGTATGTCCTGTAAGCAGTAAAGTTGCATATGAAACACAGAACTCTGTAAGAGATCTTCAGGTGATTTACCTGGCATTGCTAGGGAATAATCCACTGTATCTGTGACTGAATGAAAAAGCTGGGCCTGAGAAGCCTTCTTGAGCTGGTAAAGGAAGCCTGCCAATGCCATCAGGTTTAACTTGTCAGCAGCATCTTCAAAGAGCCTGTGAATAAAAGAATCTATTTGAAAAATTCATGAGATGCAGACTTAAATATGCATGGAAGAGGACAACCATTATCTGTACATGACTGCTATGTGTTGCCTTTGGTTACACATTGGGTTATTGAGGGCTTTTTCATTTATACAGTGCTACAGAAAGACTTTGATCCAGAAACTTTAACTGGAAGGTGGAAAGTAGGGTGCTGTAGGAACCCTTTCAAGATTCAAACAAAATGTCACTTTTTTAAGGAACGGTCACTTCTGCGTCTTAATACTGTAAGCAGTTCATGAACCAGTAATCACAAAACCAGTGAGAATATGCCCAGTCCTCACAACAAAGATGATCATAGCTTCACTGAATTTACTTACACCAATTTGCTCCATCTGAAGTTACACCCCCTGAAGTTACATGAAAAACAAATCAATTCAAATCTTAGACCTGAAGTTTCTGTATCTGAATTGCTCTTTTGGAATATAAACAAAAGTTGTTCTTTTCAGCTGCAATAAGCTCTTAAGTCAAAAACCTGCACCCTTAAACCAGTAAACATGGTTACACAGGAGGTGGGTTCCACAGAGATTTCAGTGGAATTTCATATGGTGAAGCCACAAGTTGACACAAATACAAGTTTCTGATACTGCTTTTCATTGAAAATTTTCTATAGTCCTGTGAAGCTGGGGATTGAGTCCTAATAATGTCTGCACTGAAGTAAAAGTGCAGAAATAAAACCTGCATCAATAGAATTACAGTACTGCTTTACTCTAATCCTCTGAATCAAGTCGGATTGTGAACTTCCTAAATAAAAGGTACTTTCCATGCACAAACTCCTACAAGCAGTGTCAGTAGGCGTTACTTTTTCCTCTACACCCTCCTATGGGCAGAGATCAAAAACATAAAATGTCATCTGGACAAAAGAGGTTATTAGAAGCATGCAAACCCAGGAAATTTTCAGCTCTAGCCTGGATTGCTGAAGAAAATAGCAGAAATAGCAAAAAAGTCTGTGACATATCAGTCTGCAGAACTTGTTGTAGAGACACTGAACCTAACCTTTCTATAACCATCGCTGGTGGCCCTTCCTCCTCCAGACACAGTGGGGCAGGCTGACAAGCTATCCACACAGTCCTGACAGTAGCAGCTGCTTTCTAACTGACACTGGTCACTCAGTCCCTTCCTGTCAGGACAAGACACCCACTTATTTTGTCTGCTTTAATGAACACAACAGATTAATTTGCATGCAAGTGATAAAACCACCACTCTCACGATGTGTTTGGTTTACTTGGCATATTCACTGTTGTGCACAGACACACTGTTGTGCCCAGTATCTGCAGGGCACATAACACAGAGATGTAGAAAACCAGGTCTTTTAGGAACTGCTGTTTGTGACGCACTTGCAGCCCTCTTGTAAAACTCAACTGAAGCAAGTGGCTGCCATGGACAAAGATCAGGCCCCACTGCACCACAAAAAAAGGTCCCTTTAGGTCCTGCTCTGAGAAGAAGGATTCTGGTTCCTGACAGTATTGCTTTTACCTGTCAGCTTGTGTAGAGAGTGTGAGAACAGCCTTGGCAGCACTAGTCCCACACAGCAGGCTGCCTCCACGGAAGTCAAAAGCTCTGCCCTTACTGCTCTCCTTGATGAGTTCCTGGATAGAAATTGGCTGAATGACAGGATTGCTGCTGAGAGTGGTCTCCTGCTTGGGGGTCAGTGCCTGGGGAGACTCCCCAGGCTCAGAGTCTGGATGCAGCCCTCCAGGTGCCTGCTGTGACTGGGTGATGGTAAGGGAGGGCTGGGGAGCACCATCACTGAAGTGGGTGTGCTCCAGCGTGCTGATGTACTCACACACCCTGAGAACAAACAGGAGAAGCAAAAGATGAATAAACCCCTCAAAACAACATCTCCTCCCGCCACTGATCACCAGGCTCACTGAAGAAACACTTGGGTCTGTACTCCAGGGGTCAGTCAGAAGGATCATTCATGTACAGCTCTCGCCCGCCTCACAGCCCCATCACTGTGGGAAGCCAGTTTACATGGAAACCCACTGCCTATTCGCTGGCACCAATTTCTACATCTGAACCAGGTACAATGCACAGGACACTGTCATCAAACATTAAACAGATGATCTCTAACCCTCAGACTACACATAGACAACCTCCCTTCTTACATCCTTTGGCCTCACATATGCCTAGACAGCAAACGGTTTAGTGCAGGTGCCTGAAAAGCACATTTAGGTTCCTGGGTCTGTCACGGTCTTCTGTAACTGTTGAGTTTCTTAGAGCATTAAATTTGTCTGAATAGTGGTAGAAAACAGCCCTGTCTTTCCTCTTACAGATACTTAAAGCTAATTCAGGCTGACACTATACAGAAGAACACTCCCAGAATATAGAAAGTTCTTTTTCTCAGTTCATTATTTTCAGGTGACATGGTATAAATTCAGTTTCTTTTGGGAAAGCTGAATCATGTGGTGAATACCTGAACACATGAGGCCAACAGTCCTGATTGTGGCTTCCCATCTCCAGGCCCACGTTAAGGACTGCATCCATACACAAAACATGAGCAGTGTGCAGGCAGACTCCCTGCACTTTCCCCATCTGCTCCAGTTTCTGCTCCACTTTCTGTTTCACTGTAGCATGAAGAAATAAAAATAAAAATTAGCTTCTCCAGCTTTTAAACAAACACTGGTATCTATACAGGGTGATGACAAAGGTGTACAGTCCGAAAGCTATACAAGAATGTGGATTTTACCCAAAAAAAACCCCGAACCAGAGAAACCTGTATCTTCCTAATAAACGTAAGAGAGTTTTAAAATTAAAATCCCTTTTGATTGATCTCATATGCATGAAAAATGTCAATACCAGATTGATACCCTCCACCCCCAAATTTGCATCTTGTTGCCCACAGAACAGATGCAGATTGCCATTGATATTGCATGTTTCTCTTTGGAGCTGGATGGCTGGGTATTTATTTTTTACAAAAATCTTCTTTCCTATTGAAAAAAAAAAATTGTGGATTTCACATGTATTTCCATACAAAAGTTTCACCAAAGAGCTTTTGTTAATGGATACTCTTGTCAAAGCAAAACTAATCCTGATCTGAACTGTCAGCATTTGGACCTCATTCTTTTTCCTGACTATCTTTGAAAAGTTTAGTTTTCATGCTGCATTGGAATAGAAACAAATTTTGAAGCATTGCAAGCTTTCATAGAACAGATCTGCAGGCCTCTGGCTTTAGGAAACCTTGGCTGGTCTGAGGGATCGGAACGCAAGTTTGATATCGACCTCGAGCAGATAATTGTGTACCCTTGAAGAGGCCAGCAAGTCGTGACAAGAGCTGAGTAAACAAGATTAAGGAACTGCAAGATTGCAAGTAGAGAAAGCTTATCAAGGTTACAACAGAGAAAAAAGTCATCCAGTCATGAACTGTTGGTCTTTTTTTAACACGATCATATATGGACACATATTCTTGGGGAAGATATAAAAAGACTTGTTAAAACAATAAAGACAGTTTTTTGCTTTCAATTCATAGAATCATAGAATGGCCAGGGCTGGAAGGGACCTCCGAAGGTCATCTAGTGCAGCCCCCCCTGCAGTGAGCAGGGACACCCTCAACTAGACCAGGCTACTCAGAGCCTTGTGCAGCCTCAGCTTAAATATCTCCAGGGATGGGGCCTCAACCACCTCCCTGGGTAG
>JAAGNO010023469.1:0-54531 GCA_033439905.1 Ceryle rudis | reverse complement strand
TCTCCAGCTTGTCCAGGTCCCTCTGGATGACATCCCATCCCTCTGGTGTATCAACAGCACCACTCAGCTTGGTGTCACCTGTGAGCTTGCTGATGGTGCACTCGATCCCGCTGTCTATGTCATTGATAGAAATATTCAACAAGACAGGCCCCAGCACAGACCCCCGAGGGACACCACTTGTCACTGCTCTCCATCTGGACTTTGGGCCATTGACCACTACCCTCTGGCTGCGGCCATCTAGCCAATTCCTTATCCACTGAATGATCCACTCATCAAATCCGTATCTCTCCAACCTGGTGAGTAGGATGTTGTGGGGGACCATGTCAAAGGCCTTGCAGAAGTCCAGATAGATCACACCCACAGGTCGTCCCTTATCTACTGATGCAGTCACTCTGTCGTAGAAAGCCACTAGGTTTGTCAGGCAGGATTTCCCCTTAGTGAAGCCACGCTGGCTGTCCTTGATCACCTCCTTGTCCTCCATGTGCCTTATCAGGCCTTCTAGGAGAACCTGCTCCATGATCTTCCCAGGCACAGAGGGGAGGCTGACAGGTGAGTAGTTCCCAGGGTCCTCCTTTCTACCCTTTTTAAAAATGGTGTAATGTTTCCCTTCTTCCAGTCACCAGGGACTTCACCTGACTGCCAAGACATTTTTGAATATCGTGGACAGTGGCTTGGCAGCTCCGTCAGCCAGTTCTCTCAGGACTCTGGGATGCACCTCATCAGGTCCCATAGACTCGTGTATCTTCAGGTTCCTCAGCTGGTCATGAACCTGATTTTCACACCCAGTGGGAGGGACTCACCCTGTGGTTCACCAAGGCTTCTTGCTCTCACTTTTTAAAGCAAGTAACACTTTTTTTTTTTTTTTTTTTTTTTTTTTTTTTTTACCCCAGCACTCTCAAGTACTGTGGCTTTGCTTTGTACTTAGTACAACCTCCTTTAGACTTAAAAAATTTTGAACCCTTTGGATTTCAGGTATGTACTGTTGGATCTTAAGAAGAAACTGTATTACTAGATTCTTGGGAATTCTCTTTCAGATGGCTTTCAGTTAGTCAGATTAATTGAAAATATCTGAATGATGTTTTGTTGCTCCCTACATGAGTATAGGAAGTACATTATTTTCTGGATGATGGCAGTTCCCACAAATGACCTGTGTCGCACAAGGGTGTAGGATGTTCCTCACTAAGGGATTCACTTTTGAGTCTAGTCAAAATCCAGACTGAGACCTTAGCTTAGTAATAAAGAAAGTAACACCTAAAAACATTTGTGTCCATGCCAAAGTTAGTGTATGGATATAGAAATATTTTGTCTGGTATATTCCAGCTTTTTAGAGTGTTTCCTAGGATTTACTAAGCACTGGAAAAATACACTGTACAGATGCTACCAGCAGTACATCCATTAGAAATATTACAGTCTTACAGCTTTGAAGCCCCTATGACTGACCAGGTTTCAAGTACTGAGTACTTCTAATATCAGTGCTTGGCAGAAAATCGGGAAGAGTTAGGTATCAATTTGCAGCTCAGTATATATGATTTCAAAAATGAGGAAAATCTCTTGTAATAGAGAGTTCTAGTAATGTTTTCTCCAAAAGGAAACCTTCCCTAAATTATTGCTATATAATTATATGCAAAAAAAAAAAAAAAAAAGAGATCTTTGTTTTCTTTGTTTTCTTCCTGCTCCGTGAAGGCTGCGCTTCCTTCCACACTTGAACATTGTCCCATTGTGCTATAAGCTTTATCCCATCTGCTTAACGTTTCCAAACTATTCTTTAAATATGGCAGTAGTAGAATATCAGAATCTTTCATCATTGTCCATCTTTGTTTTATATTCAGCAATAAACACACCTATGGTGTCGATATGTTTCACTTAAACAGTATATAGAAGCATAGTTATTCTTGCTAATTTTCTAGTTGGATGAAACCAGAGAAATGCCCGTGAAAACTTTTTCCTGTAACCATTTTAAATGAGAAAATAAGGCATGCTTGAGCATGTATGTATTTGATACTCTGAGATATCCTGCTCTGTCATATTCTCATATCCTTCCTATCGCTTTAATTTGACTATATACACATACTTGGGCTCAGTCCAAAGCTCTTTAAGACCAGTCTAAAGACTGTCATTTACTGCAGAACGTTCTGGATCATGGCCTTTATACGAATGAGCAGCACTAACAATAGCCTAATTCTGACACCTTATATAAAACTTTATAATCACAGATCTTTTCTAAATTTGAAATGCTGAATCAAGATAAAAATTTGTTCTTAAATGAGGAAAGAACAAAAAAAAGTGCCACTTGGGGCTATCAACATCCTGTGAAGTAATGTCATTATTTGTATGTTGGTTTTTTTTTATTTCGTACAAGGAAGAGCGAAGGACTACATTTAACATGTGATTGTCAGAAGGAGCAGTTGCTGTTCTTCCAATTATGAATCTTCCTTTGTAGGTCTACCCATGTCATCTTGGTGAGACTGGGTTCTTTAGGCCACCAGTGTCCATCAGAGCTGTGAATGTGCCTTCTTTTTTCATATTTTTTTGAGTATGTAAAGGCTAGGACAGTCGTTACTTATCCTAAGCTGTTCCCATGCTGCTATCTCAGTGGACTCCAATATGAAGTTTCTCTCAATATCATGTATTCTAGAAATCTTCAGAACACCCTCAGTCTTCTAGTCTTAGTATCTTTGAACTCCAGCCTCTTCACGGAAGTCCATAAATTAACCTGTTTGAAAAGATGAAAAAATAAACTTATTTTGTTCACAGAAAAGACATCTGCATGAAATAGCAGTCTTCAGATATATAGAAGGTTGTTGAAGTGTGGAAGAGCCTGTGTTTAAGGGGTAGCAACAAAAGGATGGATTTAAAAGGGCCTTTGGGGTGGACAGGGAGGTAATGATATTGCTAAAAGTTCTCTGTCATTAGGGCATTGAAGCACAAGAGCACATTGCCTAGGCAGGTTGTGGAATCAGCCTCACTTGGTAGCGTTTTGAACAACTAAACAGAAATGTGCCTAAAACTGTCCAAATTTTAGCAGTTCTGCCTGAGAGCAGTGGGTGGGGCAAGACTGAGGGCTCATACATCCCTATCTTTAGTGGTATTTTTATATGTATATAGGATGCCTTATAGTCTTCCTGCAATAGATGAAGTCATCTTTTCTCTTTTTTTTTTTTTTTAGTAGCCTGTGGCCTACTTTTTTGAAAGACTTTTTTTTGTTTATTTGTTTAATTATTATTAGACCTGAGATAAAACAAAAAGCTCACAGTAAAGCATTTACTTTCCCTACCAGAAAAAATAACACATGTTCCAACATAGCATTGCCTCCCTTAGGCCTGTCCTTGTCACCAGACGTAGCAACTACCTCAGCTATTGCCATGAACACTTTTAAGAGCTTCTTTTATATACTGCAAACAGGCACCTCATAAAATGAGGTTTGGCCATATCTGAAAAATTGCCCTAATTGTGTGATGACCACTGCTGATGCTACCAGAGCCACATTCCCCATAAATGAGTGTTGTTCAGACCTAAGAAAATTTCCAGTAAAATCCTGGCTGTTTTAAAACCAACCATGAAACACACTAATGTAACAGGCATTTCCTTTAGAGTGCTGCTACTGGTTAGTGTGCTAACTGGGTTTCCTCAAGTGATTTCAGCTATCCTGAAGTAATCACACTCAGCTGAGAATTCATCTGAAGGTCAAGGTTCAAAACCTTTAAGCCGGTTTGGAGAGAATATTGTATTTCCTAGTAGCACACGAACTGTGAGTCATTGTCAGTCCATAAAGATCCAATACGACCTGCAGACTTGCAAGAGAGGAGCACTACTGTCCTAGGCCCTCTTTGAGGGCAAACAGCAGTCTAGAGCAGTACTGGAGAGGGACACCTGGTGATGACCAGAGCCTTGCAGGCTGCAACAGATACCTTGGAGGCTGCCTTCTGGCTTGTGCTGTTGTGGGTATTACAGGACAGGGCACGCTGGCTCTAAGTTTGATGCATTTGTTAGGAAGTTCAAGCTGGTATATTCTTTAAGGGAACCTATAAGAATAGTCTAGTGGAAGGACTACAAATAGCTTGCTGTACAAAGGTGACTAATGCCACAGCTCAGCTGTGTCTATTCATGTTATTCCATCAGTGTATTGGCACATTTGATGTACGAACTTGAGGTGAACAAGAGCGTCTCTGCAGTAAAAGAAAAGCTCCTATTCACTTCTTTCCTTGCATATAAAATGTAGGAGGGGCAGCTTCCTTCCAGCTCCAGACTGAAGAGATCCAGCAAATATTCTCATCATGATGGAGAATGGTAATCCTTTTCTGTATCACTCCATTACTCCCAATTGAAAACATTTGTTTCAGGGAATCATGAAACCGGATTTTTATGTTGTACATCTTTTTCTTTCCTAGTTTCAGGTCTCCTTCACCTTCTCCTCTACTCCATGTGCCTAATCCCCGAGTTTACAAGCTCAAGATGTGTCAAGGCTGTAGTTACCGTGTTAGTCTATTACCGGTTGCACCTTTGATGTCAGCTGGCTTCAGTCTTTTCTAAACACATCTGTGAGTCCATTTGATGCCTTAAGTGGCCAATCAGAGTGTGTTTGCATTGCCAGAAGCAGCATTTCCATGGTTTCTTGTAAGGACAGCAAAAAAATCAAGACTACAAATCCCAGCTGCCAGCACTTGTCTACTGTCCCTGTTACACAGCCAGCTGACTTGTCCAGCTAGTATTAGTCAGGTGTCATTCTGTCAAGAACAGTTGTTCTCCTGCATTGCTTATCAGGGCAAGCACACTTTGTCTACCCGAGCCTATAGCGCAGTAGAGCCTTGGCCAAAGGGATGTGCAGTTGCTCTGGTTTTATGTCAGGCCAGTTCAGATGTAAAGGGAGGTTGGAAGACAAAGAATGTGACTGAATAATATGGGTGACCAGTCTGTCATTTTGAGGCTTAAATTCTGTATGTAGGCTTGTTTGGGTTTTTTTCAGCGGGCAGATAGATGGATGAGCATCACTAGTAAGGGAGTTTTCTTGACAGGACAAGAAAGGTTTTGTCAGAAAGGTAATGCAGTGAAAATTGAAAGTATTTTCCTTCCTGGAAACCTAAACCAACGCACCTCTGTTGTAATCATGAGTTCCAGTTATTCGATATGACTTCCCGTTTCTGAAACGTGTTGGACTAGTGCTGAGCTTTCGTAGAGCCCATCTGCTGCCTGTGTCTCCATATGCTGAGAAGTGATGATCGTGTTCTGTTTTCTCACATTCCAGAGTGCTGAGTCTCTTACAGAGTAAAACTGAGTGAAGGGCAAGATCTACACCGCATTTTACAAACTTAATCAATTAATACGTTTCAAAGATTGAAAACATCGTAATAAGGAGGTGTGACTTTGATCCCTAGCCTTGGACTCACTTCCAAAACCACAGCAAACTGCAGCTGCTTATGTGGGCTGGGAAGTCAATGAATTTGACAGCCCCATCACTTACTGTGCTGAAGAACTGGACAGGTTTGCTAGCACTAGCTTGATAAGCCCACCTAGGCTCAGGTGTAGATTTGGTTTGATATTAACATCAGCTTTATAACTGTTAGATCATCACTGAGTAAGGAACAACTATCTAGTACTAGATTGTACATAGGCTTTTCCCTCATCACCAGCTGTACAGAATAGCTGCTATTGTAGATTTTTACTTTAGAAAATCTGTCCCTTTTTGATCTAGCTGGAATGCTACTGCCATGAAAATTACCCAGTCTTTTTTACTTCTCATTTTTTGCACAATTCTCAGAAACAATCCAGGGTTTCTCATTCCCGGAATCATGCATTTGTGTAATGTTCTTAAGCTTATCTTTCTTTTGCAGAATGTATTCACTGTAGCAGCTGAATAAGCAATTAATACATCATGGAAGTCTAAGGTTATGCAGATTTTAACCAGATTTCTTGCTTTGAACTCCCCCGCAATATGGCAATCCTGTTAATATTAGCAAACTACCTTTTTTAAAAACAACCATATGCTCGGGCACATTTTGTCTGTGTAAGCATACTTGAGAGCTACCACATGCATGGATCATGTGCACAAAATATTTCCATTTCTGTGACCTTTACCCACTTCTTATCTGACGGGTCTTCTTTATGACAGCTTTTGTAAAATTAGAGATCTGAATTCCAGCTGCATTTCTACTGTCTTCTTCCCAAGACTCCTGAAATCTCTCTGGGAATATTGCATGTACCAGCTTCACATCAGGACAGGCATTCTCACTGTTACCATACTAACACAACTCGAGTTCTTTTGGATGCCCTGCTGCACATACTTTTTTACAGGGACAAAGCAGTGATAAAGCTGCATTTGATTTTATCCCAAATAGACTTGGATTTTCTCAAGTCGTCAATTAGCATGAAAAATGACTATATCTGAGTGAAAAGGAAGTTAACATGTTACCATCATAACGGATCTCTTCGTATTTTTCTGATACGATACCAAAAAGCTGAACAATTTCTTCACAAACTTACAAAATGACCCAGACAGCACATTCCTGCATGTTACAACTTTTCTATAGGGTTTCTCCCTCCAAATAAGAGGGCACATTTCAGCTGAACACAGTCAGTATCATCAGCCTTTCCCAGAAGTGTTTTGTCTCTTGATTTGCACAAAATATTATGCTCTTGGTAAAACAGTTGAAGGGGCATCAGGTTCAGAAGTGCAGTACTGTAATTCCTCTGATCACCTTTGGTCCTCCAGCTCTGAGGGGTGCCACCAGCCCATCAACTGCGATAGAGACACGTGGTCACACTCAGAGGAAAAAGAACCATCACTTTCCCCACGGTGAGATTCTTTGAGATGTTGTAATCAGAGTAAGTTTCTACCATCTTGCTTCTTCCTTTCTGATGCCCTGCATTACAAATTTCTAGCTACAAGAAACTGAAGACAGACCATCACTCCCTCATGCTTTTGGTCCCCTGAAGAGGTTGTAAGGAGGCAAAAATGGCCTCAGTATGAACTAATTGCCCAAAGATTTCCAGCTGGGAGCCACATGCACATGCTCATGTACCATTGAATCCACAACACTGGAAAAATACCGTTATGAGACGATAAGTCTGTCTCATTTCTGAATACTCATTAACAACTCTTAATGCCAAAATAGGCAGAATCGATTCCAGTGCAATCAGGAGTTGACACCCAAAGTGGGAGTCATGCACATTCTGAGATTTTGAAAGAGTAGAGGTTTGTCCACAAATGACTATTTTAAAAAGAAAACTGCAAAGCCAAACTAGAGAAAATGTTTTTCACTGATTTATTGTTACACTTTAGAAGAATGGTGTTGAGGGTGGAGTACTTTCTTTTTTTTCTTCTTTTTTTTTTTTTCTTTTTTTTTACTGCTTGTTTTTCACTTCTCTCTATTCTCGAGAGATTTTTGTCAGGAGCTTTGGAGGTTGTGAATTGTGATGTCACCAAAACAATGAGGCTGGACCACAGTTCTCCCTCAGAAAAATATCTGAAATCCTTCTTTGTCTGGATGCACTCCTACAGACAAGCTTGCTTAGCTTGGTCTGCTTTGAATTCTTGAGTTATTTGGTTGGAGTAGAGGTGTGTTGCCAGAGCTGGGAGGGAAGAACTGGTGTCCAGAGCCAGAGATTGTCCTTCTGGGGAGGAACTTGGCTGAAGACCCGTTTGTAGAAAGCCCTGCAGAAACCTGCAGCCAGCTCTGCACTTCAGTTAAATGTGTATCATTTTTCAATGCAGTTAAGATTGATTGCAGACAACAGCACTAAAAATATGGTTATTTGTAACACATTGTATGAAATTTGATGCATATAATGTTTGTTAGCAATACACTGGCAGACAGAGAGCACCAGACAGGGTCCCTATTCCCACAGAAGAGAACAGACACAAATTCATGTCTTTCACCACAGGCAGCTGTTTATTTACAAGACAGATTTTTTTCTGTAGCATTATAAACTACAATGAGCTTTCAGACACTGGCATGAATTCTGGACACACTGAGGAATTCAAAAGAAATATTGCCTTGACCTTATAATGACAGAATTTTGACCATCATTTTGGGTATGTAAGTAAGAGTAGAAGGGTGACCTGGGTCATAGAGTACAGAGCTCTGTTATAAACTAACATTCAGTGTAATTCTGTTCGTAAGTATAATGATTTTCTTTATTAAAAAATGTTTGGTGTGCTCAATCCCATAATTCTGATTATTGTTTTCTCCTGTAATATTTGTTGATAGGACCCGCATACTTTCTCAAAAGCTTCACTTATCTAGACTTAAAATGGTGTATTTCTTCCCATATCCCCTCATATAATGGGGCTTCAATTCCCCTGGCTCTCCTCCTAGCCTTTCTTTACCCATTTTTCCATTTTGATGTAGTCTCTCCTAAAAAGGGATAGCCAGAATTGTGCTCAGTAGTCCAGAGCTTTGCAAAGTAGAATTGGTAACTGGTACTTACCTTAAGATGACTGATGCATACTAAAATCTCATTTAACTCTTTCCTTTTTTCTTTGAATTGTTGGATTATAATCACTAGTCTGGAATATAAATTATTCCCTGCAAACAACTGAGTTACTGGATGGGGTTATCTTCTCTACTTGCTTTCAGCTGCTTTTTGCTTTCCCACCTATGAAGATCCAGTTGAGGTACTCGTGTAAACTCTCTGATGTCTGTCAGAGTGATAATGAAAAATTCAAATAATATTTCTGCTTATTTTTGATCACTGCAACAGGCTAGGTGGGGGATATGTGGACAGATGGAAGGATGCTGTAACTGCTGTACATCAGGAGAACCTGGGGAACAATGGCTTTGTAACTGGTACAAAGAGAACTGGAGGAGAGAAATGCTTGTCCTTACCAGACTTTGCAGGAAGTCATTTGTGACTTCCTTTGTGACTAAGAATGAGACAATCGTGTGAGGCATTTTGTGATCAAGTGGAGGGAGATGGTCTGGAAATGACCTGGTATGCACTGCCTGTTCTGCTGCCACCTTACTGTATAATTTGGGCAAGTCATTTCCTCCTCCTGTACTTCAGCTTCTCCATCAAAGAGAAGTAAATAATATTTGCCTTCCACATAGGAAAAGGTCTTACTTGTTTTTCATTAATAATCAGTCACAGAATCCCTTAGGTTGAGATCATCTAGTGTTTGAACACTCTCACAGTAAAGAAGCCTTTTCTTGTGTTCACGTGGAACCTTGTATGGTATAATTTGTGTCAATTGCCTCTTGTCCTGTCAGTGGACACTACTGAGAGGAGTCTGGCTTCCTCTTCTAAATCCCATCAAGTATTTGTAAATATCAGTCAGATCTCCCCTGAGCCTACTTTTCTCCAGATGAAACAGTCCCAGCTCTCTTCAGTCTTTCCTCATATGAAAATTACTCCCATGCAGAAACAGTCCTGTTGGCCCTGCACTGGCTTCACTACAGTAAGTCTGCATCTTTCTTGAACTGGGGACCTGAGGACTGGACACAGGATGCAAGATGTGGCTTCATCAGTGCTGAGCAGAGTGGAAGGATGACTTCCCTCGACCTGCTGCCAGTGCTTTGTTCAATGCAGCCTAAGATGGTTTTGGCCTCCTTTGCTGCAAAAGCGTGTGCTGGCCTATAAATAGCTTGGTGTCCACCAGGACACCTAGGTCCTTCTTTGCAGAACTGCTTTCCAGCTGGTAAGCCTTCACAGATGTGAGACTTTGCATTTCCTTTTGCTCAACTTTGTGATGTTTCTGTTGGCCCGTCTCTCCAGCCTGTTGAGGTCCCTTGGGATAGCAGCACAGCCATCTGGTGCATCAGTCACTCTTCCCAGATTGGTATCATCTGTGAAATTGTTGAGGGTTCATTCTTTCCCAGTGCCTACCTCACTGCCCTCTTGCCTAACCTGTATATTGTCAGTTTGTCCATGATAATGTTATGGGAGACGGTGTTAAAAGCCTTACTGAGGTGAAGGTAAATGACATCCACTGCTCTTCCCTCATCCATCTCATTGTAGAAGGCTGTGGTGTTAGTTAAGCAGAATATCCCCTTCATAAATCCAAGCTACCTTTTTTGGATAACCTTGTCCTTCATGTGTTTGGACATTGTAATCTTCATCGCCTTTTCGGTCAGTGAAAAGAGGTTGACCAGCCTGTAGTTTCCCAAATCTTCTTTCTTGGCCTTCTTAAAGACAGGGAGATGTTTGTTCTCTTCCATTCTTCAGGAACCTCTCTCACCACGATGTCTCAAAGATAATCATGAGCAGCCTGGCAGAGCCATCAGCCGGTTCCCTCAGCACTCGTGGGCACCGCCTGTCAGGGCCATCAGTCAAAAGACTTATGAAACAAAGAGAAGACATTAGAAAGTTGCCTCGCTTGATAACTGGACCTTTTTTTTAATACATAGATTGCATATTCGTTATACAATGAATTGTTCAGCATCCAGACTACAAGATAATTAATAGGAAAATGTGACTCATGTTTTATTCCAAGTTCTGATACACCTGCTGTGCAGTGAACTTTTCCACTGGGAATATGAAGCAAACCTGTAGTGCTTGTCAGTTCATTAACAGTGTTTAGTTTTATTGAAGTAGAGACCTTTGCAAAAATCATACTCGGCACAAATAATTATCTGCAGTATGCTTTTCCTCTTAGTTTCAGGGTTGGTATAAGTTGGTATCTATATTAATTTTTCTTTTAGATATTGTGATCAAAATACCATATACTTTTCTGTCTCTCTGTACAATACTTCTGTATTTACAGACATACTTCTGAGTAAACAGATTAATTGGATAATAACCTCTGGAAATAATAGTTCTGCAAATTGTAATGAGATTCCTCTGTCGTTCATATCAGACTGTTATCTGATTTATCCTGTATTATTCAGGATTTTAAAAGGTTGCTTGTTGCTATTGCTGTCTTTGATAATAAAGGAGTGCAATCCGACAGATCCTTTTATTGTGCAAGGCCCTTTCCAACAGAAAACAGTTCAGATAGGTGTATCAGTGTCTTTATGTGGAAGGTTAAGGGAAGCAGCAGCCTGCTTCGCTGAGGAAGGAATACCTCCAGCACTTGGGCTTATGGTAGGGTGCCAGTGATGCTTCGTTTGGCCATGGCTTCCTTTTGGTTGGGAAGACTGTTCTATGTGTAGATTAGGGAGGGGAAAGTGACCTGACTTTTGTTTTGTTTTGAGCTAGCAGATGCAATACCATTTACTAAAGCTGTATTAAATACACTGTTGTGTTTTTCTTTCTTTCCTCATTTTTACAGATCTTTCCATGGAAGAATGCTGTGAGAAGGGCATTGAATGGGCTAATAAAAACAGAATATGTAATTCCCTACCATTAGTAGCTGAGTCCAGAGAATGCAGGTATGTAGTTATGTATTATATATTAAACTATAGTTTCTATTTTCATGTAAAACTATGGGGATGGCAGATATGAAAGCTGATTTAGAACATGAACACACAGCTCTTAAACCCAAGTTTTTCCAATCCACATTTAACCCTGGAGAGTACCTACTTTTCTTCCATTAAGTCCATTAATATTTTGCTGTTGGTCTAGTGCAGTCACCCATCTATGATCCGTTTGACATGTGCTGTCTCTCAGTCAGAGGTTTTTCCATTGTACACTACTCACAGGGCTTGGACTCTGCCTACAGTCAGTGCGTCTCATTGTGGCTCCACTCATGTCAGCCAAGCTTCTTCACTTTATACTGATGGTGCATCTAGCCCAGCAATGGTCCAAATTCTTGGGCAAAAGTTTATCAAGAAACACAACAGAACCTGTTCATAAATAATCTGTGGATTGAATACATACGTATGTATGTATGTAGGACAGCCTTTTAAAACTGTTTCTCCTGTGTGGTGCCACAGAGGTAATCGTCTTGCAGTTCTTAGTTGAACTGCTGTGTGGGGGAACTTAAGTCAATGAGATTCTTAGTTACAGAGAGTGTCTTACTTCTGTCAAATGTGTTTGACCATAAAAATTAGAAAAACCGAGTTAATAAATAGATTTCTTAATTTACTGACATTGTATAGGATAGTATTTTCTTGTATGTAATCGAGCATTTGAAATAATGAAGTTAAATGTTAAAATTACATGCAGATAAATATCTTGGGTGTACTGAATTCCCTTACATGGTTGGGGCATTTCTGTTTTTTATGTCACTTATAGTTTGCATTATTTTTGCTGTGAAATGCAATTGTTACATTTAATTTGTGGAGCTAACAATTTGCGATTGGTAGTTTGAGAGGCAGTTGCACGGAGGACTTCGTATTTAAAGCACATTAAATTGCTCTCTTCCATCTTTTCAAATGGATTGCAAAGTGATTTAACCTTGGTAATTGTAGAAGTGTTGGATTGATCTTTATTACAGAAAGAATGTGTCTTGCAGGCAAGTCTGTCCATGTTTTCTGACTTTTGCATTTATATTGGCATTGAAAGCAGTCTCTTACGCAGAAGAATTGACAGATAGGACTTAAATCCCAATTTAGGAAATACTTGAAGAGTCAGAAGAATTACAGACAAAACAGAGGCAGGGAAAACAGGAAACCAAGTTGAACAATCGGGGAGTGAGAATCTTGATGATTTAATGATCATTTAATTGATATGAGTTGCTATTCTGCTGTAAATGTAATTTATTGTTTTAAAGATTTACATCTGAGAGAGTCTTTAGCACTTCATAGGAACTGAAAACAGCTTACTAACACTTCGTCTAGCTTTTTGCATAACTGATACATAATTAAGAAAATTAGTGATGCAATGATAAATGAGAAATGGGTAAAGGCAGATATTGTGTGAGAAACGTGAGCACTTTTTGACAAAAAAAAGTGGATAAATGCAGTTCAGTTGTGTTTATTCATGACTGTATGATAAATAAACATAATTCCCCCTGAAGCTTGGCTTCACTCTAAAAATTACTAAGCAAAATTGTCACCTTTGACTACTTTCTTTAATGGCAGTGTATTATTTTACTCTTGTTGTGATTGCAGACTGGAATATCTGTGAGAGGTACAGAAAAATCACTTTATGACGCCATTCCAGACACAAAAGTAAGGGCCAAATTCTACTCCTAATTAATGGCTGGTAGCCAGAATGAACAGTGAGGGAGCATGATTCCCTTCGCAGCCATGTGAGGGTGATGGCACTGATTTTGTACATTTATTCCTGCTGCACAGACACGTGAGCTAAACCAGGTTCATTACACTCGCTGAGGTCTAGGCAGGTGAGAATATGCACAGGATGCCTTAGTGGGTGTAGATTTTCAAAAGAACTTGATTCATCTTCAGACACCCACATGCAGTGAGAGCTGTTAGGGGACAAATGTCTATCATTTACAGGGTGGTTTAAACCCCAGCTCAGATTTTTGACTGTCTAGTGCATCACAGAGTTGGACAGTGTAGATGATCTGACTTTTGAGTGCTCAAAACAAAAACAGCCTCTTGGGTGTACAAACCTGTATCACTTGATGCCAGATGGAGCTGTTGGCTCTGCACGTTTCAGCTTGGGTTCGCAAGGCTAGCAGTTGAATGCACGGAAAGAATACATGAAGTGAATGGATTTGGTGGTTACTGGAGTAAAAATGATTCTGTGCAGTTACTTTGCAAAGACTGTGCGACACAGAACAGATTGGATGTGAGTACTTTCCCCGATGTGCTTTACAAGAGTTTATGTGCTACTTTTGAATCCTCTGCTTAGAACAATATTAATATAACGACATGTCAGATTCAGCTCTTCCCTCAAAGCAAGCCCACTGCTAGAGTTTCTTTTGCTTTTGTTTGTGTGAGGAACAAGATGCCTTATTGAATTAGAACCACACCCCCTTGACCTTTTTTCCGCGGCCGTTTAAAGCACATTTGTAGTAATCCAGAAGGGTTTCCATGCAGACGTGGACATTCTCCTATCTGCTCTGCATCCTAGAAACAAGCTGACAGTTCTGGGTTTCAACATCTTTTTAGGATACTTCCCCCAAGTCTCTTGTGGTTCTTGAGGAACTTGCCATCTGTGTGAGAGTAACTTGCTGGATATGATACAGTTGAAACTCCAGATATGCTCCCTTTCTTGTCCTACACCACAGGTGAGCTAGCCCCCTGTCTGAAGTTCACAGGAGTTTGGAAGATCTATCTGGCTACTGTTACTCGGTTCCATTTAAGTGGAAACAAGGCTCCAGACTGGATGTCTGGTCACGTCTGCAATCTTGTGGCTCATTGTATTATCATTCTGGACAATGACAGTATTTTTTTTCCTGTGTCTTCATGACTCAGTAAATGTGAGTGTAGAGTTTTAATGAATATGTTTGGCTGTCATACTAACAGCCTTTTGCCCATTCATCCATTTTCTTGTGATGTGGTTAAACTCACAGCAGCTGGAAACAGCTGCCATTTCTTTTTGGAACTCAACCTGCCCAATAAATCTTCCTTTCAAAATGGAGAGTTTCCTCTGTCCAGAGCTCTTAGCAAGGGAACTTAATTCCTGGGCCAGAAGCAGTCTGTCTCTCCCTATGAGTGTTGCATAGCTTTAGCACTGTGTAGTGTCTTTCTGGAATTACACTGGAAATAACATTATTGATAGTGCTGCAGGAATGCAGAAAAGGAGCACCTACAGGACACTGATGGGATCCGTACAAAGCAGAACAAAAAGGTGATCTGTGTTCCCAAGCACAGACAAGTGGCAGCACTTGGATACACACTCCAATGGGAACACAAGGAAGTAATAAGAGCGTTTGGAGTGATAGGCACCAGATGCTTAACTGCTGAGAGATGTTTATTGATTTATGCCATTTTAAGTCTGGAAGAGACAGAGATTTTGGACATCAAAGTTGTGACAGTTTTATGTTTAAAAAAGCTGTTTAAAATTATTTTTTTGAGTCAGAGCAATAGGAGAACAGTCTGCTCTGTTGTCAGGGTTTTATTGCCACTCATGTAGGATAACTTGCTTAGTTCACTTTGTGAATGATGACAAACTTGGTCCTTCTCTGCCAAAACATTATCAATATTGTTTCTCTACATAATACACAGTTATCAATATAATTTAACACTTTACCTTGAAGAATACTTTCATTATGTAATCTACAAAATTTATGGATTGCAGGTGATTAATGTTGAGGTTTGAATCAATTATTTTTATGTGAGTCCTTTGCTAATTTATAACACATGATGAAAAACACATATTTTCTTTGTTGGCTTTCTCTTTGTTTTCATTTGTCAGTTGTGTCACTCATAATACCAGATCATTTCTGTTGCATGCTAAGCTGAAAACTGAAACGACTAACGGTAGAAGACTCAGCTTGTTTTAGCAAAACAATCATGGAGTGGAATCATTATTTTTAATTTTCATTTTTTTTTTTTGACCAAGACCTTCCACTGACACAGGTTGAAGATGGGCTATTAAGTAGAAGGAGAGAAGCTGAGGGTAATGAAATCAGACTGACAACAAAGACACTGCTTTTGGAGCAAAGTTAAATTTTGATTCTTTTATGGAAAGAAATGAAGGGAAAAATAGGTGACTACAAAATCTGTGCTGGTTTAGGAGTGTGTCTTCCGGGAAGGAAAGTAATAAATGTGAAAGGATTGTGGAGATAAATAGGCATGTAGATTTTCAGCTGGAAATTAATTCCATGAAAATCAGTAACATTGGCTAAATTTTAACAGAAAATAAAAGCAGAAATATAACACATGATTTTTTAACTTGATTTATAATCAAATTGCCTAGTAATGAAATAATTTTAACTTGAGCATCTGCAACAAAGAATAAAGATTTTTTTTTTTTTTCATGTCTGAGTAATTTTGGTTCACTAGTGAGCCATGAATAGAAACCTCATCTTTCAAACACGTATGATTTTACCTGAAATACCTTCAGTGAATGTCAGTTACGAGGCCTCATGCTCCTAGAGATTCCATGTTTAGTGTTTTAAGATTTTGGCCATGTTGTAAATACTTATTTATTTCAGTAGAGATCTGTGAAAATCAGAATGTGGCAGATGAGCAGGAAGTAGCTTTGTCGAAAAGCTCCATTAGGAGTAAGCAAAAAAAAAAAAAAAAAGAAAACAACACGGGAAAGTACTTTACTTTCTCTTTTTTTTAGAGACCAGTATTGTAAGCTGTCTGTACACATGAAGTTAATAGGAATGCTACAGAGGAAGAGTTGAAAGTGTTTACATGAAGACACAAACCTAGATGTCCTCTTAGCCAGTAAAGGTGACTCCTTTGCTCTGCTGTGAAGTAGAAAGAGGGTATGTATTACATTAGAGTCTAAGACGGGGAGACACACATAACTTAGCAAAGACAGGGAGAGATGCTCTTCATCTCAGAAGTCTTGGGAGTCTGAAGAGCTTGTGGTGATACCTCTAGTGACCGTCAGCACAAGGGCTGGTGTGCAAAGGGGATTAAAAAAAAAAAAAGGATGGTCAACTGGGCAGGCTAAGTTGTAGCTGGAAGATCAGTCCTGTGCAGATTTTTCTTTCTCCGCTGTCTTTCAAGGATTTCTACCTCTGTTACAGCCACACAAGTGTTTACAGTTTCAAACAATATTTGCTACCAGTGCAACCTCACTGCAGGATTTGAGCAATGATGGGTGATATTGTTGTTGTTGTTCTGAGAATGAACAAATGGTATTTTAATTTAGTATTCAATTAATGTTTAATTCCTCATTACAGTTGGGGTGGGCCACATGACTTATGAATACAGCTGTGGGAAACATGTTAACAAATGTCTTTGTTTTGGTTGAAATTGCCAACTTGTCGGAGATTGAATAAAGAAATGACTTGTATTTGTTAAAAAAAAAAAAGAAAAGAAAAAACCACACTGGAAATCAAACAGCTCTACTGCAAGACTGCTGTTGTTTGGTTGTTTGTTTGTCTGTGGCTAACATATCTAGCTCCTCAGCAGGACTTGGAGGGCTAAAGGAACTGGAAAGTCTCAGCTCCCACACTCTTGGGCTTGAAGTTCAGGTTTTACAGGCTTCCAAAGTCCTGACAGTCAGACCACCCCAGAGCTGGGCAGGGAATGGAAATTCTACTTCAGAGGGAATTTCAGCAACAAAAAAGCTACATATACTTCCAAACTGGAACTAAATCAAATATCAAAAACTTCAAATATTCTGTCCTGGGCATAACTTCTTGCCCTGACTTTAGAGTCTATTTGTGAATAATTTGTTCATGGACTTATCCTGGTTTTTGTTCCTATGCATTGAAACCTCCTGTTTTTGTCCAAGTGAGAACTGCACAGTAGACCATTAAAATATCCAAGAAGTAGGGATTGGGAATCTTCAGGAATGTAGCTTGACAACCTCACTTCACCTAAATGCACAGAGATGCAGAATCTGAGCCCAGTATCTCAGATGGCAGTAGAAGCAGCCAGTAGTTCAGTGGTGCAGCTGACCCACCTTATACTTCCAGATGCTGACACTTCCTTATACTTACAAAATTTCCAACAGTGTAAATAAAGGATTTTTAAGAGTAAAGGGTATTGGTTTGATGAATATATTTATGTAATTGTATGTATTTATAAGTAACTCTTGAAGAGATTTAACTCATCAGCTCAAATAAGTAGAGTTGAGGAAAAAAGCATAGATGAAGAGAAGGGAGGTGTCTCCTTTAATGGACTCAGATTTCAAGCGGCAGTAGCAACAGGAGTGGAGGAGTTTAAAGCCTCCTCATGCATTTTTCTACAGAAAGGTGTTTTCAATTTCTTCACTGAAAGTGAGATAAAAGAGGCAGATCTTATGATCAGTGGAACTAACAAAGTTGAATTTCCTGTGTCCTCTCCACCTCTTCCTGCCCGGCGATGCTCTTCCTTGTCTTTTTTTTTGCCTCTGGTGGGCAACATGCTGTTTCTCACTTTGACTTCCTTTGGTATCTTGACTTCTCCCCCTATCTCCAGTTGTCCCACAGAGCAGCATTGTGAGCTTCCTTCAACACGCTGTACTTGTTTGCTTGAGCATGGGGCAGCAGGTGCAAGGGTAGACTGGCCATGGGATTGCAGACTCTTGCCCTGTCCAGGGCATGACTTCTCTCAGGGCATGACTTCTCTCTTGCATGAGTTGAAGCATCGACTTGGTTCTCAACTTCCTCTCTTCAGCTGCCAGCTGTTGCAAAACATGCAAGAGTGCAAGCCCTGGAGACCTTGAGCCCTGTGGCAAATGTGGTTAGAGTTACCATTTGCTTACAAAATTTGTTAGGACAGACTGCAGGGTATATGGGCAGTTAAACTGTATTAGACATATCACAAAGACATTGATTGTGCCTACTCTTAGAGAATATTTTTCCTTTGTAACAAAATGCTTGCCCACAGGAACTTCTTCCCATGAGACTAGGGCAAGTGTTAAGTGTCAAAACTTGTGTTATTTGTTCTCGACCTGTATATGACATTCTTCTCCCTTTGCTTCCATGCTTTTGCCAGGATGACTCAGGTACAGTGCTGCCGGAGCCAGATGGAGAAGCAGTACTGTTCAGATGGGATTGAATTTGCCAACGTGCGTGAGGAGTGTGACTCACATATTGGTGAAAATTCCACCTGTGAAGCAGAATACTTCAAGGTGAGACATCAGAGCTGCTCCTATTCATCTTTAAGAACTGGTATTGGCTGTCTAAATTAGTATTAAGGATTGACTCTGAAGGTCACTGTAGTCAGTTTGATACATGTAAACAGCTTTTTCCCACCTACACCTCGTGTCTCTGTTAAGGCTATCCACTTTGTGCTTCTTTGAGAGAAGCAGTTCCTTATTGAAGCAGACTGTCTCACTACATTTTAGCAGAGGCAGAGGGTAGAATGCAAAAGGATGGAAAGTCTTGACGGGGTAATTGGCTAGGAAATTACTTTTGCTTGAAGACATCAGTGCTTTAGGAAGGGATGGGTGAGAAACTCAGATGTGCTTCAGACTTCAGCTTTCATTAGAGCTTCATGGCCTAAGGTCAAACTCAGTGGTTTTCAGTATTGGTGGTCCAACGGGGTAGGGCTAAAGTTAATCCTCTCAGTGTACTTACAATTCCAGCTTGTTTACGTGTCCTTAGTTAACATGACTTCAATTTACAGTCCAATGGAGACATCCATAAGCTTGTGATAATATCATTTGGTACTAGAATAAAAATGCCTATCACTGGCATCTGTAATCAGTGCCCTTCCTTATGCTTTTATTATTGTCTTTGTCTCTCATTTCTTGAAAGGGAGTGTGTCATACTGCTTGCAGTTTTTGGAAGGAAGTTCAAACAGTAAGATCATGACCTTGACTGTGACCCAGTCATGACCAACTCTGGTCCTGTTACCAATTTCTTTCAGTGCTGATGAAAACACATGAGAGGGATTTTAATTTTTCCCACTGCTCAAAGATGCTGAATGTTTGGTTCATTCAGTTAAAAAAATACACTATTTAGAAGATGGCAGACAATGTCTGACTCATAGGTTTCATATCGCTTCAAAATGCCAGCTTGATCATGTCCCTGGCAGTAGGATGCCACTGATGCCAGTGCTGTGAAGTAATCCGTGTTCTCACTGGGAGTAGAAGAAGGGTGACACATGCCAATGAGGCTGGCATTGTTGGGTTGTCATAAACTTGTCTGCCTGTGCAGCATGATTTTGTCCTGTTGTGAAGTGTGTCCCCCAGAGGGGACATCACCTGTTGATCATGTCCAGGGTGGTCAAATCCCTGCTCCTGGCATGGGGATTTCTCTGTGCAGCCTTTACCCTTATGAAAGGTAAAAAAGGCCCAATATGAAAAAAAATTCCCGATATGAATGTGGAATGAAAACATTTTTAGCCCTCTGCATCAGTACTTTTGAAGGGGTATGAACAAGGACTGTCATGGTGAGTGCTCTGCAGATTCAAGTGTTTGCTACCAGAGACAGGTTTCTAACAGCAGCACTATTTTAAACACATGCCATGGGACAACTCTAAACCAGAATGCAGCTGTCTAAGGAAACCCACTTTCCTATCAACTGGCTGATGTTTCCCTATGGGGGCTTATTACTTAATCTTTTGTGAGCCATGTTCTGCCCCCTGCTCCCTAATAGGAATATCTACACTTAAACCAGGTAGCTGTAGGGGTATCTTTGTAGGTAATATCTCTGATCAATGATGGACATAGATGATTTATGACCTAGTATCAGTAAACAATTCATCATTTCTTTAGTTGAATACATTTTGAATCTGATGACCTTGAGGCATACAGTGTATCTTGACAGTTGTGCCCTACTGTGGTGAA
This sequence comes from Ceryle rudis, assembly GCA_033439905.1. Classification (NCBI taxonomy): domain Eukaryota; kingdom Metazoa; phylum Chordata; class Aves; order Coraciiformes; family Cerylidae; genus Ceryle; species Ceryle rudis. The sequence goes on along the minus strand of JAAGNO010023469.1, from coordinate 34,401 downwards.
CAAACTTTTGCATTCACACCAACCAAGCCCACCTCACATGGGCTTGAATCTCATTTTGCCTGAGTTGGACTGTTTTGTTTAGCTTAGGCAGCATAAGAAATCTTTTGGATCTTCGTTGTCTCATTCAAGGAAGCAGAAAGAGTGATTTAGTAATTCAATTAGGAATAATTGCAGCACTTCGCAGCAAATGAGACAGCTAATCTTTCTTTTGAATGCAAAGGTTGCGATTGGAGAGAAGATTAAAAAGACCATATTTTGAAAACACTCAGCTTTTACACTGAAAGGCGTTAGGCATAGGTGATGATGGGCATAATTTTACTCCTCTGTTTTTTTGGAAGCATAGCTTTTTTCTTGCCTTGAAAGAAAAATGATGCAAAATTAATCATGATTCTTTAAAATCTTCATCAAAAGACAGTAATCAACTTCTAGATTTGTTGCTGATACAGAAGATGGAGAATTTGTTTTATGAAAGTTGCTGCTATAACAGCCCTGCAGAAAGGGTTGAAGCTCATAGGAATTTTACTTTATTTAAGGTGTTTGGACATTTTCCCAAAATTTGTCATAGGTACTTTCTTTTTCCAGCCTTACCTCCCCAGTTTTGTCAAGAATACTTTGGTCGTGTATAGTAGGTGAACACAAAAGTTTTACTGCTTTAGACTCTTAAACATAGTTTTGATTTTTGTTCACATCTTCAAAAATTCTGAAAAATTCTGCTGGGTTATCTGTATTTCTTTTTCAGTCAGTTACTCATAGCATCTGCTAGTTAGTCCGGATTTCAGCAAGTGAGAGACCTCTTGTGGACAGATACACAAAACCAATGTTAATACATCATACACCCTTCCAGATCTGATAACTTAAATGGTGACATAAATAATAAAGAACTATTATAAAATTTAGCCAATTAAGACTGCACTCTGGACCAGAGTCTTTCAGAATAGGCTAACAACCCTGAAAAATACAGTGTGAAAAAGGAAATGTTGAGATTAATCTTACCAAGATAATGATAGCTACAATGACATACCGCTTTGTGTCTCAGAATACCAGAGTGCTCAATGAATTTATGAGTTAAACCAGCCTCATCACCACCATTTAGTACCATTCCACAGTGGGAGAACTGAAAGAAAAAGTAACTTTCCAAGTTCACAGGTGAAATATGTGGAGATATATGTGGATCTACAGAGTCCTGGGTGTGCCTGAGCACAGGGCCATTCATCAGCTTCTCCATCTTTTTTTTCTTTAGTTGAGAAGGAAGCATTAGCCTTTCGGACTGCCAGTGAAGAATCTTCTATGGTCAATATTAAAAGCCAGTTACCATAAGCATGTTAAACATTTGACAGCTTCCAGCTCTGGATCGTTTTGGCTGTGGTATAGCAACATAAGTTATTCTCGTTACCAAGACGTTAAATCAAGACGCATCACACACAGTTAAAATAAATACAGTTCAGAACAAATGGTTCAATGCATAACGTTAAATGAAGATTCAGTTTCTTACAGACAGTGCAAGATTTAGCAAGCTCAGTACTTGAAAATTCACATTAGGTCTTTCAAGTGGTGGCTCAGCCTGGAAGAAATAAAGAACATAAGGTTTTTCAGCACTTAAAGAATGGCAAGATTAATGATCACTCTTTACAAAATTATTCAGAGAAACTCTGTAGCTCCCAATTTGAGCACTGTGTGACAATACAAAGAAATAGCTTGGGTCAATTCATACGCATAAGAGTAAAAGCTAGTGAGGATATCCAGAAGTATATAATGTCAGCATTTGGCAAGACATCAGCTGGTTATCAAAAATACACAAGCTTAATTTAAACAATCTTCAGCTCAGTTTTCATTTCTGCCTTCTAATTTATGGTTGAAAAGTGGAAATCTAACAAAATTGTAGACAGATGTTAAAAACTTTTGAGAAGGAAGCCTCAGGAAAACGTTAGACATGTTAGAATAAATATTCAGAAATGTTGCAATTCTTGGAAGAGATCATCAAGTATTCATTTCTAAAGTCATCCAGAAAAGCCAGAAGAGAAAGAAATATCCCAGTCATATTAGTGATAAAACCTGTGCATCTGCCACTGGATGGAAGTAGTTGGAGAGCCAAGTGAAAGAAAGTGGGTCGTGAGGAGCCACCCTGCCAAACAGTACTTCATAAGGGAAAACCTGCATCTTAAATGTATGGTGGGCATGAAAACAACACCCTTGAGCTGGCCAGGAGGGAAGAGTTCCTGCCATGCAGCATTCTGCAGCAGGGAAGGGATTCAATTGTGTATTTAAAAGCTTCCATACTTCAATGTGCTGTGAAACTAAAAAAAAAAAAAAAAAAAAAGAAAAAAGACTGAAGAAACAAGGAAAAAGGATCTTGTTTTACTTCCCCAGTGCTCTAAGTTTGAGAAGCACTTCTCATTGCAGTATGGTGAAAGAAAGGTATTAGCTTATAAGGGAAAACTTATAGGCAGGGGTATATATCTCAGAGTAATGAAAGGAACTTGAGGGTTGCTGCCTTTTCAATAGGTGTGTTGCTTAAGACACCACATTACAGAAATTTAGTTCAATGTTTATTAGTTGGTTTATATTCCATCCGCTCTGTTTAAAGGCACAGGCACTTTTCTTCAGGCCAAAAAGAGTCTAGAAGAATAAAAAAAAAGAACAATAAAAGCTTAAGTCTGCTTTTACATGACAGTAGCAGTTGGCAGACACCAGTTCCAGAGATCAATCATCTTTGCTGCTTTCTAACAGCAAGGAAGAAAACTGAATAACTCCGCAGTGTCTCCTCAGTTTAAAATAGTAGGAAACTTCCACGGGATTAATTTGCCCTGTGTTCACTTCTGTGGTGTATTCCAGGGGCTGTAGTTAAGCAGGGCTGGAGGAGGCAGCTCATGTTTCTTTGCTGGAAGCATTGTCATGACTGTGATGCTTTTAAATGATGTTTGACTACATAGTCTGTTTTTCAGAGCAAAATAGCTTCTCTTTATGGCCTGTTAAGACTAACCTTGGGTGAGTCATGTTTATCCGCTTGTTTGTTAGTTCACAGAGGTGTATTTTTTGCTGGGCAGTTGAATAGCCAGTTTAATTACAAACTCGACTCATGCACTTCATTGATCCTGTCCCATTTTAATTAAACTGGACAAGAAAGTGAAGCAGAGGTATTAGGAGTTCCACTGTTTGATGGTGTTTGCTCCTTGGGTGCGTAGCCCAGTTTCAGTGAAGCTTGATGTAAGTACATGGATCGTTCCAGTCCTTCACATCACCTCGTGCACACATTCACAGTACTTGTGAGAACTGGATCCAGTCTCTGTGCTTGGATCTGTGTAGGCCAGGTGCAGAGCTCGCTGAGCTCAACTACAGATTAAAATGTCTCAGCCTAAGTGTAGCAGGACTTCTTAAAGAGTTTGCAGGAAACTTTCCATCAGTTTTCTAAGGTTCAGTAACACTGTTGACACTGTTGTTGTTGACACTAAAATGTGCATTGATTTATTTTTATTCAAAGGCTAGGATTTTACTCTTTTTTAATTCTTTTTTTTTTTTCCTGCAGATATGTTGTTCCTGTTGTTTGCTGGGAAAGGCTGCCCAAATTCAAGGACAGAATTGTGAACCCAACTCAAAGATAGGATACCAGTGTGGAATTGTCTTCAGAGCCTGCTGTGTGAAAAGCCATGAAGGCATTGATGTGTCCATTAGCGATGATGCTCCCAAAAAGGAGCAAGGTATTTTACGTTGCAAATTATAAGAGTGAGACAAAATTATATGGAGTACAAGGAGTGCTTGTACTTAATTCCTGCTGGAATTCCTCTAACTTGAGATCTCCTCTGAGTAATTTAATGCTGCATGTCTCAGAGCTTATTTTTTTGGCTAGCGGTAGCTGAAACACACACCACAGGAGGCTAAAGGAGCTGAAAAGTGGTCACTCAGGTCCTGGTGTCTGAGCTTAACTAGAAGACAGATTATTTTGGCCACTAATGATCTTCTCTTGGAAAGCAAGCATAAGCTATTAATTTTTAATAGCATTTTGCCCACTGATAATTTCCTAATCAAAAAGAAAATTGACTCTTTTAATGGGATTTAAAAGCCAGTGGCCTTTGCCAGTTTGGCAGAATTTGAACGTTGCCTTTTGTGTGAGAGGCAAATGCCCACAAACTGGGGGTGTTTGAAATGCCTGGACTGTCTGGGAGAACTGAACATTTCCAGGAAACATGATATCTGCCTTTCTTTTTACATTATCAAAAGAGAGGGACATCTAGATGGCAGCATCTCCCGACACCTTCCTCCATGCCTAGTCTGCAGAGCTGGAGGGAATGAACATGGACATACTGACCCTTACAGACCTCAGTCTGGGGTTTCTTTTGCATTTGTCACTTAGCAAACAGACCTGAAACTATGTACAGGTTCTCCTCACCTTTGTGGGCAAATGGCACACGTAGTAACCATTATGCATGTGGTTAGTATGCAATTATGTGTTGCAAAGATGGGTCTATGTCAAAAAACAAAGGAGGACAGTATTCTTATAGTTAAACTAAAAAACCAAGCAGGTGGTTGAACATATGTCAAATATCCCTATCAACAATAAAAATTGCCTGTGGAAAGACAGAGTGAGCCACATGAATAGATACCTTTGTTACTCAGGAAGGGGAGGTCAGTCTCCATTTTGTAAGGCAGCTTCTTGGACTAGCACCTTACGTTTGTGTTGTCCAATAGCAAGGCATGCAAGGCATTCTGCTGCAGCGGGTAAGGAAGCTGACTCTTTTTTAGTCACTTAAAGAGTGATCTTTGGTACTCCGTTCGCAGGGACTTCTACAGAATCGGACCAGACTTGGGCAAACTGATTTCATTAGCTTCTGTATGACCAAAATATACCCCTATGGCTTGAGGGCTCAGTGAACCAGCCTTGTGCCACTGCACAAAAAAACTTGCTTTCACATCCATGATGTGTTATTTGCTTATAAGTGACCACTGGTTTAATAGGCTTGTGGACAATCACTGAAATGAGAGTAAGCTTCCTATTCAATAACCAGAGTATTTTGAGATTGTGTTTACACATCTCACTACCAGCCCACCATTCCCCCTGCCTTCAAAGTGGCAGGATTGGAGTAAGCTCTTTAGCTAGTCCTTTGGGCAAGCGATGGGTTCAGGCAGTAAGAAGTGTTCTGCCCCTTTATGTCCTCTGTGTGGAGAGAAAGACTTCTCAGGACACATCCATGTAGGAGAAATACCACCAAAGAAAGCTCTGAGTTAAGGTATATGAAGTACACTTGAAAGAATGCCATAAGTAGGTGCCGAGAAGTTGGGTGTGGAGTTCTTTTTGGAATGAAGTCTAAATAAATAACTGAGGTTAATCTGATTTTCATTAAAACTGTGAGTACCCAAAGCTACTATAAGGTCCATGGAAGCCAAGCATGCCTCAACAGCATGCCTTATGAAAATGAGGCTAAGCTCTGGTTAAAAGCCTAATGCCAAGAACCTGCATTTGAAAATCTCACCCCATATGTAATCTTATGATCACAGCATGGCTTTCATATTGAATCAGTCAGATGGAAAATGCCCCATGGTCATGTGCATTTGAATGTCAAAATTAAGTATGAAATAGCTGTAAAACATGTAAATAATGCTCTTTAATTTTGTCCTGGTTTATCCAAAACCCTGGTCTGAGTCCCATCCCAAGAAGGCAGCTTTTTACTGTGAGAAGAGTGCTTTCTCTTCTAATGCCTATCTCTCCTCTTTTTAGTTGAAATTTCAAAGGAGGAACTAGACCAAGAAGATCCTTATCTGCATGATGGCTGCAGAGGTAAGTCAGGTGACTAGTCGTGTTCGCCAGCTCTTTTGTGATTGCCTTGGATAAAAGTGAAGCAAACTGAGATCTAGAGATTAGCCAAAACCTTTTGCCACGGCTAGTTATGGGTAAAAATAGCAGAATGAAGATCCCTTCTAAGAAATAGTAGGCCATTATGTGATGCCTCAACAGTTCTTAAATACAAGGGAGGCATTGTCCCTCATAGAGGAAGAATGTGTTATTGGGATATTGTTCTAAGTATTCTGATTTATTGCTTGTCACAGGTGATTTACATGTCTATAAACTTAAAACAGCAGTGATTTATTATTATTCTACAAGAATTTCAGAACTAAGTAATGTACTTAGGATAAAAATCAATTTCAAAGACTTCTATTCCAGTTGAGAGATGATTTACTGTGCTGCATGTTGTGTAACTATTACACTCTAGAGAAGATGGAAATTTCTGCTAGGTCACTAGCTAGTCAGAGCCAGCACTGGCTCTCCTCCTTGTCTCCAGCTGCTAAGTACAAGAGATGACATAGAAAAATGTGTTAGATATTTTCCTAGCATTACTTCTTTATGTAATCAGTTGTTGCATTTGTCAGTTAATCACCTGCCTGCAAGAGATGGATTGGTGTGACTAGTTACAAATTAGAGTTTCTGGCTGCAGTATATTTTCTGATAAACTTGGCATGCCAAAACTACTTGTGATTTTTCCGAACTTCACCAGGGGAAACTTAAATTTCCTAGGCAGTGGAACTTCCAGCGGTTTGTTTTGGAGCACCTTCATGGTATGTGAGGAAATTAATTCTGTTCTTCCAACATCTTCATGATAGGTTTTACTGTGGCTGACGAGCTCACGGTATTAGCAGAGGTTCAGAAAAGTGGTAGCTGTCCATCTCAGCTACAAGATTAAGGTTCCTTCCAGTGTCACAGCCCTTGCCGGTACTGTGTACAAACCTAAATTTCTGTGGTGTTTTAATGGCCCCCGTCCTCATTAGAAGTTGTTGCACTTAAAAAAAATTCTTTTAATTTACTCAAAAGTTTAAACCATTAGAGCTGCATTTGCCGACATTAATTCCACTTATCTCAAACCCTTTGTTTAATGCCTGCCCAACCATTCTGGGCAGAAGATGGGTTCTGTTTGTACTATCAATACTCTCACAACAAGTAGTTGGAAGTATATAACCTTTTTTCTATTGTGAGAATATGAAATGTTATTAATTTATTTTTAACAAGATCAGAAAAAGTAAGTTTTCTTAATGGTGAGCCAAATTTTATGTACATTTCCTCTCCTTCTGTCTGCCAGAATAGCCTCAACTCTCTTCAACATCCTTTGTGAGTCCTACACATACCCCACTAGGTCCTTCGTACCCCAGTAGTACATCTTGGTTCTCATGCGTTCTGTGAAGCCTTTGTCACCCACAATACCCTCTTTTCACCTTCAAGTTTCCTGACTGATGTGTAGGAAAAGAGCACATGCTGTGGCTAATTCATGAGTATGGTCCTAATAATGATGGCCTAAGAAGAAAGCCAAATGTAGGCAATAGTGAAAATGTTTCATTAGCTTATGGTCGTGCATCTTGTCTTCTTTATTTTACAGTAATCACCACACAAAGTTTTAACTTCCCAGACAAAACCTGAGGAGGTGTCTGAGCTCATCAGCATTTTCCCTTCAGTTTCTAACAATGATGGGCTATGAGCGACTCAATTTACTTTCTTCCTGTATTCAGTTTCAGAGCAAAAAGAATTCAGTCATCACAAACGCTTCTTTCAGTGTTTAGCCCTTTCCTTCTGCTATATGTGTGTATGTTTAGTTATCTGCTTTCCTAAACAAATCAGCAGGCATCCTATAAATCAATGGTTTATATCAGTTCCTATGAAAAGCCTCTTAATTTTATAAAACTTCTTAAATGTCCGATTAGGTGGTGGTCCCTGCTCTCAGCAGTGCAGAGACACAGGATCCAGTTATGTCTGCTCCTGCTTTGTTGGGTATCAGCTTCAGCCAGATGGTGTCAACTGTGAAGGTAAAAGAAATAAAACCATTGCCTTGATTATCAACATCCTTGTTTTAAAAGAGCAAGTGGGAAGATGGAACAAAGAAAGAATCAGTACAAGAAATGGAGGATTTGGAGTGGAGAAGAGGATGACTATCTTGAATTTATTGTTGTGGATAAAACCAAAGTAAAATACCCTGTTCTCTTTTATAATAGGAGATGGTAATTGATAAGGCAGATGAAATAGAGTATGATTCTTTAGCTTGTTAAGGACACAACTGACAGAAAGGATGAGAGGTTTGAATATTGTGAGTGGCATGGGTTACCATTGTGAGAGTCAAGGGTTAAGTTTCTCCCAGGAGCTTAAAACAAACCTCAGATGAAATGGGCTGGGATAGAGCTCATGGCACTTGACTTCAGACATGCTCAATGTAGACATTTGCTTCTGAGATAGTCAGCCTAGGCTTCTCTTGTTGCTGAGAGAAACAAGCTCTTCCAGGGCACAGTTTAGGTAACTAACTCAAATACAAAGTTCACAATATGAAATAGTTAATTGATGATGTGGCAGATTAACACTAACCTAGCGTGAAATATAAAAAGGAAGAATTTTTACATGTGATACACATGGATGCCAAATTTTCTTATGCATTGAAAGAGAAAATGAGGAAAAAAAATCACAAAAGAAATGTCTATCAGTAGCTATAATGTAGAAAGCTACTTGTGATTTGGAGAGTCCCTGAACCCTGTGTTGGTGGGAGGCAGAGCAGGGAAGGATTTTGAATTCTAACCTCGTTCGTATAGTCATTGTAATCATCTGCTACTCGACTCAATCAGATAATGTTGGCCCTTTGCTCTCAGTCAGTTAAAGTTCCTTCTCTTTAAGTCTAGTGAATCAGCAGTCACAAGTCCTGTTACCCGTGGGATCAAAATGTCTTTACTGGCTCATCATCTGACAACAGAGCTAAGTAACCACATTGTGGGTGGGTGTGTGAGAGGTCAAATCCACACCATTCTTTGTATCCTGATGCTCAAAGTAATGACTGGTTGGAGGTGTGCCCACAGCTAGCCTGGTATCTTCCCAGTAATTCCACGTTTCTTATTTCCTCTCTCTCTCTTTTTTTTTTTCCCAATAATTTTTTATATTCTAGATATTAATGAGTGTATCACTGGGACACACAGCTGTGGGATTGGACAAACCTGTGTCAATACATTAGGATCCTTTCGCTGTCAGCGGGACACGAGCTGCGGAACTGGTTATGAGCTAACAGATGACAGTCGTTGCAAAGGTATGTCCTGCGCAGAGAAACTGAAATCTTCCAGACTTAAGTAAAAAAATAAGTATGTCATTATGTCACGTTCTTTACTTTTGGTAAATGCACATGTAAGCTGTAGTACAGACACACAGACGGTGCTGGTTCTTCCGAGACAGGTGGGCAGGTTTTCCACTTGTCACCTTGCAGATACCAGATCAGACTGTCTGTGGATTACTACAAAGACTTCCAGGAGAGATAACTACCTTTATTTTACACTGGCAAATTTTGTTGCACTGTTCTGGAGCTGGTTTGGGGACTGAAACAATTGATTTTGAAGGCCCCATGTTGACACTATGCACATTTTTCTGGTGTTTACTTCCGACTAGCTCGTCTGTCCTGTGAACTGGTTGCTCATTTAGTGAATGGAGTGCCTAAGTCCTGCTCCTGGACTGTACCTAATGGCTTAGTTTCGTGTGAAAGAACCAAGTTTGTTCACTTTGGAGTGTGAAATGAGGAGTGGCAAGTGGAGTGATCAGGTGGTTCATTTGAAAACACTATGGTAGATGCATCTTTTACAGAAAGTAAGCCTTAATCCTTAGGAGGTGTAAAGGTGTTACAAAGCCATTATCTTCTTATTGACAACATTCTCAAGGATGCAAAAATGAAAAAGGGCTAAAAGCACTGTTCTTGACTAGCTATATTTGAACACAAGGATAATAGTCTTTTTTTTTTCCCCTCAAGAAATGAGTGATTTCAAGTTACAGCTCAAAGTATGCTGTTACGTGCATCCGTAACTTCACCTGACGTGCTACCTTCGCACAGATAGAAGTTAGCAGTAAACTTCATTTGATGTGAAATTGGTTTCCACCATGAGAAAGTGTTCCCCCAGAGCTTAGAAGTGTTCATAAACGTACTAATTTTGTTCCACTGAGTAAATTAACTCAACCAAAATTCTGGGTAAGGTTTTATTGTAGGAACTGCTCGGTGATGAATAATAGATCGAGTAAAAAACTATCTGATGAACAAACTCCAACGCAAAATATGTAGAACATACAGACAGTGTTTTTCAAAGTGTCATGGCCTATCTTTGATCCCTTTGAAGTAAAATTTCTGCTGATTTGAATGACATCAGATTTAGGCCAACAAAGATCTTACCAGCAAGCATTAGCAATCTTTCTCTGGTGGGAAAGGAGTGCAGACAGTAAATTAAGCATGCAATTAATGTTAGAAATTTCTTATGTGGGTAAGATATATTAATAATGTTAATTATTAATGTTATGTAAATAGTGATGAAAATAGAAAATGAATAATCTTCATGTATGAATTTTAAATGCCAAGTAAAATGACTGAGTTGTGCAACATGTAGAACCCTGCAGAACCCAATTCAGTATTAACCCCTTCTGAAGTTAAAATGGTCTCCACAAACACTATTTAAATCTTGCAGAGCTCTAGGGATAAGCAGTTGCATCTACTGTTGTGTCAACTGCATAAATGGCAAAGCTGAGGCATCCTATGGCTAGAAAATTTCTGTGTATTAATAACTTTGGGAGATTTCATCCCTTGTAAGGTAGCAAACATTAAGTTTTAGTTGCTTTTATGTGGACAGGGTTACATTCATGAATGAAGCTTCATTAGCCCTTGTCTGCTTTATCTGAACCATAATTTATTCACAAGTGTTTATGGTTATTCTCAACAGGAATAGAATATTAAAGTGAGCAGAAATCATGTTTATGTGCATTTTAAAGCACAATAATGCAATAATACTGCAAACCTTAATATGGATGAGAATCAAGGCCAATTAATTCATTTACAAAAGAAATGAACAATGCCCACACTGGATCTAAGGTTAAAATTAAATTTGCACTTGGACATATAATTGAATCTTGCTGACTGTAAAGCTGAGCCCATGTGTAAGCACACTGCTGAATCAAGGCTGGATGCCGAACCTGAAGCTTCAGGTGCTCTGTAATCATTTTGAATCATTTAATTGTGAGAATTAAACTGGTGAAGCATGATAAACACAGACACACCCTCTATATATAATGTTAATAATGAAATAATTTAAAATCCCTTAACTTACTCTACCTGTTTCTACTGAGATTCTGAGTAGCTCATACTGATCCTGGGTCACGACTGAATTTCATGAGGGTACACTGAGGATTAATCTGTCTGACGTTTTTTAACTATGTCTTACGTTTTAAATGTGATGAAAAAGCTTCTGTCTAACTCCTGCTATCAATCTTTTTTTGTGCTGTACCAGATATTGACGAATGTGAGACTGGTACTCATAACTGCCCCCCCGATTTTATCTGTCAGAATACTCCAGGATCTTTCCGTTGCCGACCCAAGCTACAGTGCATGAATGGGTTTATACAAGATGCGCTAGGCAACTGTATTGGTAAGACATATTCTTAACTCAGTCAATACTTAAGTGTTGCCTGTGAGTCATTCTGTAGTTTTACTGGGTGAGCTTCTCAAGTCGTCCTTTATGCATGTACATGTTACTCTGCTGTATGTCTTTTCTGCTCCTTTAAAGGCAGGCTTGGTCCCACAGGTAAGATTTACAGACAAAACCCATTTAAATAAAAGACTTAAGTACTAGATCTCTGGTTTTAGTGAGCTTTGGTTACCTAAGGCGCTTAGCTGCATTCGAACATTTCCCTTAAGTCTTTGGATATTTTAACTGAAACAAACTTTGTAAAAGAATTATGATCTATTTTCTCTCCTTCTATCCAAACAGTTTCAGCTAAAGCTTAGTATAAAAAGCTGTAATTTATGACATCCTCTGTAACAAAGTCTCCATGGTTTGGCAGGGATGCAGGTCTTTCCAGACCTGTCCCCCATTATAGCCTATCAAAAATCTTACTGTGTATGAGAATGGTAGGCCAGCTATAACAGACTGTGATGAGGAGTTCTATTTTAAAAACTGATTAAAATCTGTCGAGCTAATGCCTTGTTTCCAAGACTCCTACAAAACAGAATTATAACCTTTACGTAAATACGTTAGAATTACTGGTTTCCAGCAAACTCTTGAATAGAATTGTCTAATGTGACCTACAAATCTATCAGTTATTCCCTTGAGCAGTATTTTCAAGTCTCAACTTAACTTTGAATTCCCCCATTAGCATAGCATGTCTTGGACTTGTGGAACTGGCTGAGTGGCAGCAGCTGCCAAGTCGAGCTCATTGTCAACCCCTCATTCTCCTGACCATATCATACCCTGTAGTGCCGAAATCTGATGCTGGGAACACTGAGACTGAAAAGAAAATTGCAGCCTGTAAAATGAAGGGGGGAAGTGCTTGTGCACAACAAACCCTTTGTAGATGCCCACCTGCCATAGCTAGCAGCAGGTCCATGCAGTTAGTAGTTAGATTGCCTTTGCTGACATTGGCAAAGCCACAGCAATTTGCAGCAGCAATAGTTATGTCCCCCAAAATGGATCTGCTCAAAATATTTACGAAAGCAATTTCACAGGCTGATTTTACACGCTGTGAACCAAATGCTGCCCTGTGTGGTGTTGAGGGGAAAAAGTATGAAAACTTTCCTGTCTTTCCAGTGTCTTTGTAAGTTGAGGTTTGTACACTCTAGTGAGCTGGGATAGGCCTGACTGACATGTTTGACATCATACTGTGTCCCCTTCCCCATCCTCAGGCAGCCAGCATTTTGCAAGCTGGATGCTGTACTTAATATCATACCTTGCAAACTGGATAGCAGTAGCTCTTCAAGAGTTAACAGTACTGTTGTATGAAATGATGATACTATCCCAGTGAAACTGTTGGGAAACTTTTACAGAGAAGCACTGACGTGAAGCTGGACTTTGCTGAAGGCTAGGGGATGCAAGCCCGTATGCTTGCAAGCAGAGCTGCTCCTACAGATTGTCAGGTCTTAGTTACATGAACATTTCCAGGTAGCAAAGGCTGCCTCACTACCTCCTGTAGCCACTGATTCCCAACGTTGAAACTCCTTTCCTCCAAACTAACAGCACATGCTAAGCTTGCGTAACAGTGAGTTCCTTACTTTCTCGGCTAGACAGACCATGCCAGATCAGACCCTAATAAAGCTTAATCTCATCTCGTTACATTTTCTGAGATTTTACTTTATAGTGGGTTCTTACCAGGTAGAGGTTTTCTTTGTCACAAAGTAGTGTGATGTCCAGTTTGTAAAAAAAATAGACCTATGTTTGCTGGATGGTGGTGGGCTGTATAGTCTTGTGAATACATAAATAATTTTAATTCACTCAAAAGTTTAAAGTATTCACATTCTTACGTGTTTACGCAGGCAGCTTACCATAAGGCAAGGTAAGGTATTCATGGTGAATACCAGTGAGCAGTAGTTTATGTCTTTGTAAAATGGAGTCAGCTACTACTCCTCCTCCTCCTCCTCCTCCTCCTCCTCTATGAGCACATACTACCGAATAGCTCATTCACTGTGAGCTGCAAGCCACAGACTGCAGCATAACTGGTTGAGCTGGTGAACTGAACTGTTGATCATCTCTTTGTGAGTGTAGGGGAGGCTTTCAAAGGCTTTTAAAGAAATACAAGTTCTATACCTAATTTCCACTGCTTTTCAGTGGGAATGGGGCCTCTCACACCCCTCCCAGTCCTCACTCTGGAAGCATTACGTCGATGAAGCTGAACAGCACGAACAGTTGTATTCTCTCTCGGGCAGAAGTTTTCAAACTCTGAAAGATCACATAGGATGTCGGCCTCTGAAGGATTACATAAGGAAAGCATCTTACTTTAAACACCTTCAGACAGCAGATAGTGACACTGGCTTGTTGTGCTCTTGCAGATATCAACGAATGCCTGAGCACCAGCATGCCATGCCCAGCTGGACAGATATGTATTAACACTGATGGCTCATATACCTGCCAGCGAATCTCTCCCAGCTGTGGTCGAGGTTATCATCTCAATGAAGATGGAACAAGATGTGTAGGTAAGGTAACACGTTGAATAAAATCGCATCTACTGTTTACATTTACCAGCTTCTTGCACTTTGACCAAGTTTTTCTCATTTCTACAGTCAATTCTTTATCCCAGTTGCTCATGGTGGTCCCAACAAGTGAAGAATGACAAGGACCTACTCTCTGTCCTTCATATAACTCCTGAAACCTTATATTCTGAGAAATGAAATTATAATCACCCCCCCTCAAATGGCATTGTCTGTGACTGCATTAACATACCAGAACAATCCTGTATGGTCTCAAATCTTCTCAATACAGGGGTGTAACACAAGGCCCACTTACTGTCCCATGGCAGCCATCCAAGTAACATTGAAAGGTGTATATGCCTTTGGCTGGCTTTTAACTAAGGTGGCTTTTGCAAAAAGAAGTATTTTTGCATATGTTTTCAGTTGTTTTAAATGGCTTTTAATGGATGCTGACTGTGGGTCTGTGGCATCTTACACTCAAGGTTGGACCCATGAATATTGAGTGTGCATAATAAAGCAATTTTTCACCTGATTTCCTCCAAAGATTGTTTGATTTTCCTGATTTCTTTTCCCTCCCAAGTTCATCAACGTTAACAGGACACATGAGAAAGAACTCCTTCAGTAAGAATAGTTTGGATTTGTGAGTCTGATCTTGTAGAAGCTGAGAGCTAGATCAAAATCTTGCTTTCCGTTTCAAAACACTTTATAACTACTAGGGGACACAGAAATATATTGACAAGTTGGTCTTCTATCAGCTTTCATGCTCAGAAGTGGACTTTCAATCACTTCTCTCCTTGTTTTAGATGTGGATGAATGCTCATCCCCAAATCAGCCTTGTGGAGAAGGACATGTTTGTATAAATGCCCCAGGCAATTACCGCTGTGAGTGCAAAGCTGGCTATACTTTTGATGTCATCAGTAGAACTTGTATTGGTAAGTTGCACCTATGGATTTAAATACGTGCAGCCATGGTATTTAAAAGATGGTTGTGCTGTGATTGTGTAACCTCTTCAATCTGAATGTAAAGTTGACTACTGTATTATTTGTATAAATCTAATACTGTGTTAACGAGCTGCTGATACTTCAAAGAAAGCTGCATTAGTATTGTCAACGTGGTATCCGTTATCCTGTTAAAAGGTGAGATTATGAGACTGTCTGTAATTGTTTTCTGTGATTTTTTTACATGCATCTACAGCAAAACATTCCTTTGGAAGATCAAAGCAACTTTCTTCTTTATAGATTTAATTCAATTATGCACTGGGATGCTTCTAAATGAGCATTTAGAGCAAGTTCTTCCCTCTCTAGTATGAAATTTAGATCTGGAAAATAAAAATCAAACTTCTATGACCACATTCTTGTCCAGAGTACTACTGCAGTGAAGCCAACCCATACATAGACCTCTGTATTTGTCATTGCAGATATCAATGAATGCAGACGCTATCCAGGCCGCCTTTGTGCTCACAAGTGTGAGAATACTCCTGGCTCCTATTACTGCACTTGTACCATGGGATTCAAGCTTTCAACGGATGGCAGGTCGTGTGAAGGTACATACGGCTGTCGTGTGCTTTGGGTGTATAGCATGAGATGCAGCTCGTTGCTGTTTAGCTACCTCCATTTGGTTTTAGCTGTAAGACCACACTGGAATGACATGAGGAATCAACCTAGTGTGCTCTCTGATTACCTGAATGCTTTTATGAGTAACCAAGGCCACTGTAGCCCATAGTTCAAATACATTGACTGGCCTTAGGCTGGATTGTGCAGAGGTGTATGGGTCTGCATTTACAGCATTTTGAAGGGTGACTCTTCTCGATGAGATTCAACAACTTCAGAACCAGCCTTGCTGATACACAGGTATAGAAATGCAAGTGTGGTCCTAAAGACTCCCTCCGAGTCACAAACTTTGAAGGACAGTTGGAAATAATAGCATGGTGCAGATTAATCTATACTGCCAGACCCTGTTGAGTAACACACCCAAAGCCTCCTGTTTCCAGCCTACTTGCTGATATGCTTTCCATCCTTTTTTAATTAAAAAAATCATCTGCCAAGCTTTTGTCTTAGTCCTGTAATAGGAGTGACAAATATAGGAAGAAATTTGGGGTTCAGGTGTATAATTTTGCATTTCAGATTTAAATGAGTGCGAGAGCAGCCCCTGTAGTCAAGAGTGTGCTAATGTGTATGGCTCCTATCAGTGTTACTGCCGACGTGGCTTTCAACTCAGTGACATAGACGGGATTTCATGTGAAGGTAAGCCCTGTCATTTTGCAGATAGAGGATGGGTGAGCATTTCTTATTCCCACCATAACAGACGTATAACTCCATCTACCTGTAATTGATTCTCTTTGGTATTTTCCTGTGAAATTATGAAACTGTATTTAATAAAGGTCTCCCACTTCTGACCCAGCCTTGAAATACCTCTGCTTGTGTGGTGATGGTTTTGTCGTTTACACTGAATTGTAGCTTGGCATACTTCTGCAACTTGCCAGAGATGTTTGGGTTGTTTTCTCCTGATGAACTAGCAGAATTTCTAGTCCTTAGCAACTGAAGATACAAACCCATTTATATGTTACATATGTAATATATAATATTACTAGGTAGTATTTCAGATAGCCTCTTTTTGTGGATGGTTCTGAACTAATGTTCAAGTAGCTTCTCCTCAAATAACAAGGAAGATCTGGGTGTGACCTCATGGACAAGATCCTGAACTTGGACTTAGGTCTCCAGGACTTGATAGAGAGTAATCTTGGACAGAACACCTCCTCTCAAGTTTCTTTTTGTAAGAACAAGTGTAAACCTATTCAAACTATTCCTCTCCCTCCCTTTTGTTAAGTGATACGATACATGTCACTGTAAAGTGCTTGCTCTTATCCATTGACTTTGTCTTGGGCCCTTACAATGCTTTTAGTTTTCTACACGGTTCCATTTATTCCTGACAGACTTTATTGACTAGAGCCACACCTATCTGATCATCTTTTTCCTTGCCCAGTAGTTAGAACCGTGACGTTGTGTTTGAAGCTCACAGCAACAACACCATGTATGTGCACTTGGCTGAATGTCATAAACACATAGTAAATTAGCGGTGTTTTCACCTTGCAGATATTGATGAATGTGCTTTACCTACTGGAGGGCATATCTGTTCCTTTCGATGTATTAATATTCCTGGGAGCTTTCAATGTACTTGTCCCTCCACTGGTTACAGGCTGGCACCCAATGCACGCAACTGCCAAGGTGAGTTCCATTACTGCAGGGAGACCTAACTGGATTGTGGACTTCTCAGAAGTTCTAGCAAGTTCTTATGTTTAGTAAAACCCCCTCCCTACGACATCATAGGTAAAGTAGTAAACTTCATCTTGAAATCTGAAGAAACCAATATTTTTTAATAAATATATATAGGAAATTTCTCTTATAAACTATAGAATGCAGTAAAGAATACTTTTTATAGCATTATTATAAAAAAAGCCCACCTCTGAAGATGAAGGTTCTGACTGTGAAGTGGTATGAGTTAGTTTAGCCTTTAAAAGGAAATACTCTCTAAACATTTCACCAAATATTTAGGGCTTGTCCACTTAGTGGCACTGCTGCTCTTCCTTTTTCTATTCTTGTCTATTGTTTGGGTTAGTTTTCTTCTTTTTCATTCTGTAATAATGTTTAATCGCACCCTGTGTTCTGTAGCACCTAAAACGATACTTCGTCACGTGGCCCCCGCAAATCGAGGAAAGGCATGTGCCTAATCCACTCACTTGTCTCCATTTGGCAGATATCGACGAGTGCGTTGCAGAAAGCCACAACTGCTCTTTCAATGAGACCTGCTTTAACATCCAGGGGGGCTTTCGCTGTCTGTCTTTGGAATGTCCAGAAAATTACCGCAAGTCAGGAGACACGTAAGTACTTCCTTTTTCAAGGCTGAACAGGTTTCTGGTGACGTGATCTCCTTTATGTCACGTCACTGCCACCTGAAAGAATAGTGGATTCTGGCAAATACCTGTTTTGTTGGTAGGCCTACCCTGTGTTTTGCACACACAGGTCTGGTCCCCATCTCACACTCCTGTTTCAGTTTAAGAAAAAAGCATTCCCTTAAACAATGCCACGTGTCAGTGGCTTGCATCATAATGTTCTCTAGAGCCGTGAGCAGGTGTTCTCTCTCTGGCTACCTTGCAGGCAGCCTGTTAAGGAGCTGTTACATTCAGCTTCAAAATTCTGACTTTTTTTTTTTTTTTTTTTCCTTTCACACACAGTTTTTCCTTACTCTTACACTCCAGTGAAAGAGTTCTTATTAGCGCCATCTCTGAATTCTTACCAGTGCTTTTGCAAAGCATTGCAGGAATGGCTTAGTTTTAGTACCATTTCACCACTGTTAAAAAAGCTGGGAATCCTAGTAAGGGTGGTAGGTTAGCTGCTGCTCATATTTGTGTCTCTTAGCCTAGCATGAAGAAAGTCTTCGCTTTCTGGTGTTGAAAATATGAGACAACTTTGGGAGGGGGTGCAGCTGAGTGCTCATTTATACCCATCAAATGGTGCTAGCCAAAGTGGAGAAGTTGTTGCAGAATTTCAGTCGTGTAGCTAGGAGCTTATGGCTGAGGCAGATGTCTGCTTGTCCTCCCACCCTGTGGCTTTATGGCCACCCTGTACTCCAGGATTCTTCCAAAGGCTGCTTCACGGTCCCCTCCGTGTGCCCCATACCCAGGTAAGTGCACACTGCCAGCCTGGGAGGAAAGCCGATAAACCGCCTTTGTCATCAGCCTCCTATTGCTTTTCAGTCAGTGTTGACATGCCCACCATCTTTTAGATAAAACGGAGTACTCTTGTGCCTCCTCTGTAGAATGAAGCTAATGCTAATCTTCATCAGGAGGGGCTTGGTGGAGATTAGTTTCCAGTTAAACCTTAATCTGTGAAATGCCATATAAGTGGCACAGCAGATGTGTTTGAACAGAATAATGTAGAAGAGTTTGTGGGATAAAACCAGATATTTGTAAAATATGCTTGTATTCTGAAAAGCATCGATAGTAATTAAATTTTCAATTGCATTTGTCCCATCAATCAACAAGCAGTGCTTTGCAATGCAGATGTTCTCTATTTGCAATATTGTGGGGCCATTTGTATTCTAAATCAAAAAGTCATTTGCAATGGGCCACTAAGCAGAATTAGCAAATCTCCACTTTTATGGACATCCCTGACTTGCAAAATTCAGTTTATGAAATACTCATCATACACACGCATTCAGTTTCGTCTACTTATCTATACTTTTATGCATGTCTTGAAATTAATGGCTATTTGAGATGTAGGGGATCTTTTGGGAAGCAGTAGAATGTCTGAATTGTTTTTCAGTGTCTGGGTTGTTGGGGCCCTGTAATGGCTCCCTCTGACTCGTACAGACGCACAGGGAGAGATTCTTCTGATGTGCTAGGGCTATAATTAGCCTATGAGTCAGACACAAAGCCTGTAGCTGCTCAGAGAAGTTCTAACTATTTTAATTCCTTGAGTTACTGTCTTGTAGGATTTATTAGCCTTTTCCCTCTCAACAGCTAAAGACACAGTTAATAAATTTATTGTCAAAAATGGGTTTGCATAAACCAAAGAGAATATGAGTTCATTATCTTCATTGCAAAAAGTCCCAGGTTTGTTCAGTAGGGAGATGGGTGCTCTCGTACTTAGCCAGTATATAGGTATTGTGCCAGCGCGCCAGAATCGTTGTTTATGTATTGGGTTACCATGTGCACATTGGGGAACAGCTTTATAAGACAGCTCTTTAGCACCCGTTTTACCTCCAAACTAATTCACTTAGTCTCGAATCATTTATTTTTGACATGTAGAGCCCAACATAGCTGATAGCTAGAGTATCTTCATTAGCTTTTGCGTGATAATGACATTAAATCAGATTTTCACCCAACCTTGTGCCAGGACTCTAAAATCAAAATAGTTGCCTTCTCATAATATCTTATCTATTACAGTTACTGTTTTCCTCTCCTTTTTATTCAAAATACATTTTCCATTCCCATCAACTTGGCACCTCATGTTTTTTTTACCCTATTGTCCCGTATTTTTTTTGAATGGCTGTAAGTTAATAGGCTTCAGTCCTGAAAATCCATGTTTTTTCATTCTTATTTTTCCTTAAAATCCTTACGTACAGGCAACAGGTCAGGGCGGTGTATAGATGCTCTGAGCTTCAGAAGAAAGCAGCCTATATAACCTTCCCCAAAGACCAGCAAAGTGCCTGGCATGGTCTGATCCTCAACGGGAACAATTTTCTTGAAGGTCTTACCTCTTTTGCTTAAATTCTGCTCTGGGTTTTTTTTGTTGTTGTTGTTTGTTTGTTTGTTTTGGGGTTGGTTTTTTTGTTGGTTTTGGGGTGGTTTTTTTTCCCTTGATCAGCCTATAGGCTTGGTATTTTTCCAAGGATAGTTAAGATCTACTGCTACTCACATAGGAGTTAACTTGCTGTACTGCCTTGCCAAACACTTTTTGTTTTCAAATTGCATAACAAATTCTCTTTATGCGACACTGAAGTCTTAACATTTGTAATATTTAAGCCAAGAAAAATAGTAGAAAAGATAAAGAAGTGGTTATGGCGGCGTGTCAGAAATGTGTGCTGCATTGAGCCAGATTGGGAAATATTTTTTTACTCTAGACATGTCTGCGCATTATTAAGGTTGCCTGTCACTTCTCATTTTTAGGACCTGTTTTTAACTGCTTAGGATTTTGCCAAAACATAACCAACAGCTGAAGTTTTACACACCAGACGTTTAACTCAGGCTCAAGTTTTGCCAAATTTCAGGCAAAGCAGCGCACTCATTTCCCAGAACATGGGTAGAGAGGAGCACATTGTTTTGTGTGTATAAGACATTTTGGTGAATTTTATTTTTCTTAATTCTTTTGCTTGTTTGTTTGTTTTTCCTCTTTTATCAGTTTGATGTCATGTTTTGGAGCAGAAATCTGAATTTTTTTATGAGATTAATTTTGGGCCTTTCGTCATCTTTACCAAAAACCTCTGAAACTTCTGAAATGACAAACTTTGTAAAAATGCATTTAGGCTTTTTTTTTTTTTTTCATAAATCTTAGGAAATTAGGACCTTGATGGGTAGTCTTAATCTACTTCTGCATGCCAAAATACTCCAGGTCTACCTGGAGTATATCTGACAATTGTTTAACTTGCTTCAAGTCCTTGAGTGATAAGGATTTCATAGGCTCAGTGGCAATCTGTGTTTAACTGTCTTCCTCAGTGCAATTTAATTCTTCCTAACAGTAGTGAGCAACAAACAATTCTCTTCTGATTTAGCAGAGTTGAGCTTCTTACAAGCTCTTTAAAGCAGTATGAAGTGTGCAGGTACCTGCTCTACACACTGTCTGAGCCTGCTCCCATATAGAGCCAGAGGAAAGAAGCCCAGTCTTCCCCATAATAGCAGCTCCTCTCTGTCCTGGGCCAGGTACTGCTGGCCTTGTTTCTTCTATGTGTTCAAAGACCACCCAGGCTCCATGGATAAGAAAGCTGTTTCTAGCACCAGTGAGAGGAGAGCTGACTTGGTAAGAAGGAAAGGTGTGCTTAGGAATAAGGAGGCTCAATGTAGGGAGGGAAGGATCTGAAGGTCTGGTCAGGTGAGGAGAATGAGTCTGGGAGACACTTGAGGTGTAGAAGGTAAAACTGGGTAAAACAATTTAGAAACAAGGAGGAAACCAAACACAGGATTCAGGAGCTCATGGTTAAGGGTGGTTGAAGACAGATTTGGATGAAGACCATCACAGCAAGGAATAATTTGGGATGTCCACACAAGGATACTTAGGGAGGGAGTTGTATGCTTTGTGATTAGGGCTCTGAGGTAGAAACTGAAAGACCCAGGTGTCAGCCAGGAGAGGATGGAGCAGGAAGAGGAGGATTAGCACTGGCTGAGTAGACAGTCCTGATGCCAAACGTTTGAGCAGGAAGGGTGGTAGGCAAGGAAAGGGGATAGAAAAAAGGAGCCAGGTTGGGAAAGACAGATGAAGAAGACAAAGATAGGACATAAAAACCCAGTGCTGAGGGCAAAATGAAGATGGGTCTGTCTCTTCTACAGCTTGAAAACTCCCTGAGACTTTCCAGCTGCAGATAGAAGGAACATGCAGGGTATTTGTCTGTCCCATCTGCTGTACTGCTGTATACTGTATTCCTGCCTGAACCTGAAGTAGGGCTCCATATTCTCCTCTGCTTAAGACACATCTGTGAAAACCAACCATCTTTTTGGGGTTTCTTTACCTTTATGTTCTGGTCTGTTTAAGACAAAACCTACCTTCCCTACACAGCTGCTCCATTACCATAAATGTAGAGGTGCACTATGTGGTGATGCAGCCCAGCTGATGGCTCATCTGGTGCTACCTGCTGAGAAGAAATACACTAATGATAGTGTGAGCAAGTGCTCCAGTGGAGTATATTCTGGGAGGTCTGTAAGATTGTTACAGCTCCGTAAATCTGCAGGCTTGAATTTCAGAGGTGTGTGGTGTATCATATAGTAGTAATACTTGCTTAGTCACTCAGCATGTTGAGATGGTTTCCCTGTATGAAGTAAATTGCAAAGCCATAGATCTTGCTAAGAAGTTCTCTTCCCTTCAGTGCATGAGGAATTGTGTACCACTCAACTCCTATGGACACAATGGGATAAAATGCCTCTGTACCACATGAAAACCAGTCTCAGAATTAACGGGAGAGAAGGCAGAAAATATTTTCTTCTCACTTCTCTGTTAGGAATGTTGTATTCATTATCTAAAATGGAGTTTTAGTAGGTTTGGGTTTGTTGTTTTTTTTTTTCCCTTTATGAGTAACCAGTGTTTCGTACCTGAAATTCAAACTACGAGTAATTCTTTAAAATCAGTATTTCAGCCACATAAAAAACCCATAAGAGAACAGAGTAGTAAGTGAGCTAAAATAATCAGGAAAGATTGCAGGAATAAGCAGTTAGCAGCATTATATGCTTATTTTTCCAGCCCACGCACCTAATGGCAGAGGTTTGTGAAGATGTATTTCTAACTACCTCACTGCAAAGTGGTGCACCTTTTACTTGGGCTCTGTGTTGCGTTTCTGTGGTGACATCTTGCTGCTTCCACACTCCCCTTCTGCTACTGGTCCCCCCGTGCTCTCTCCCACAGCGACATGGCGTGGCTGGCAGGGCACTGTGGCTGTGTGGCCATCTCACCCATCCTGAGATGCCACGGAGCTGGAACAGCCCCTGGGGCCTTGGGCTACTTGCTCACTAGGAGTAGGTTGTTGGATTCCCCCACCGTATGATCATCTGCCCACTGAAGGGAAGCATTTAAATAAGATTTAGAGAGTACAGTGGGATTTAAATGCTCATTGTGGTGCGTGACCCCAGAATGAACTCTGGTTCTTGAAAGCAATAATATTTGCTATCTCTCCTTTGTGGTTATTTGATGGAACAATTACTGCACATTAACTAAACCTGTAGTGAAGCCTGCAGTGTGTAGTGTGCACCACTAAAGAAAGAATAAGGTAAAAGATGATGAATTTTGACTAATTCTAGCTCCAAGCTGCAGGCACATCTGTCTCTGCAAATAACCTTCTGAATCAGCAGAATATCCTTTTTCAAATCTTAGGAAGCTGGAGCTTTGGTTTTTGTTCCCTCTGTAAATTCTGCATATCATGTTAAAATGTATTTTACTTTTATAGGAGAATAAATCAGGGCATCTTTATGAGCCCATAAGTGCTTATGAGCATGTACATCCTTCCAAAAAGATTTGCATGAAGAAAACATTTCCAGCTAAGAAATTAACTGTCTTGACTTGCTTTGTTGTTTCAGCAAAACCAAGTAGTCTCATGATTTCAACAAAACCAAGTAACTCTCTCTAGTGGAGTTATTGATGGCGTTTCAGAAAAGAATGTAGAACTCACTATACCTGAAAATATTCCAAGAGTATCCACACTAAATTAGCCGGCCATCCTGTGAAGACTTGTGTGTGCTCTTTACACACATGAATAAAATTGAGAATGCATTTAAGTCTTCAAAGTACTGCTTTGTACTTTGGCGTGCAAGTGGTATTAAAAGAAAACATATTAACTGAAGAACTGAGGGTGATTTTTAACTTTCTTTTTGAAAATGCTTATTTTGCATATAATGAGAAGTTCCTGGAATTCAGGTCATGATGCACTGGCAACAAAGTGGGGCATGCTTATGAGCCACAGTTCTGCTGATACCAGATACTCAAGTGAAATGACCAGTCAGATTTCCTTGAGGTAGTAAGAAGCAAACCACGCTTTCATGATGGAGCATTTTTTTAGTAAAGAAACTTATACATAGTTTAAGTTCCAAAACCTCAGCCCTTAGACTGAATGTCGCTTTTGAGGGAAGAGACCCTTGTATGTAAATTAATGGATTCATAGTTGTGCATGAGGCAGCTTTGGAGCTACATGCACATCCTGATCATCCACAGATTTTTCAAAGTCAACATCCAGCTGAGGTTGTCATGTCTCCCTCTTCTTCTATGCACATGTTTGAGAGGATGTTTGGATACCAACTCGCGTGTGGTGATTTGGGCATATCTTTAACATGAAATTCATATAAACTTTCCTTGTATGCAATTCTTTAAACTTCTCAAACCCACCAGCTATCATGACATGTCAGATCTTCAGTAATGTGCTGGTAAACTACAACATTCTTGATAAGCAGTGACATTAATGCCCATACCTGTCTGGACAAACTTCACTTCTCTCCATAGCAGAATGTGGTTTCTCCCTCCATGCAGATTGTGATTTCTAGTGCTGATGTTCATTGCTCACTCTTGGCCTGTGTGGGTGTTCTCTTCCTCGTTCTCTGGATTTTGGACTGTAATACAGTGCCTACTGCTAAGGGAAGGGAACAGTGGAGGGCAAATTTCTCACTCACCAGCATCATTCCTGTGGCTCAAGGCTGCTTCGAGCAGACTAAATGTGTAGGCCACTTCTGCTTGCCTAGATGGCTGTTTGACTCTGGTTGGTTTACCTGATAACACAGAGATATACTGTGCTACATCAGAGGAAGACGTTTGTCTTCGAGGCAAATAAGCCTTAACATACATCAGGGATGGAAATAAGTTTTACATTCCTCTGTATGCTTCCAGGTGATGGACATTCGTAGTGCAGTATCTAGAGTGCCCCTTCTCTCTCAGAATGACCAACTCCTTGTACATTTGTGGTTTTCAGAATACTTTGCTCAGTCTTAAAATCCAGTCAGACATCCCAGGTAGGACACAGTCAATTCACTAACCACTTAGGATCTCTGCCTTTATTTAACATGTGTCCAGTCAACAGAAGAGTAAAACTCGGGGGCAGGGGAAAGCCAGTGTTCTCCCTAGGACAAACTTAGCCGATCTAAATGCGAATAACCCCTCACCCATACTGAGGTGCCAGACTCAACCCATCTGTGCACGCAAAGAAAGGGTGAGACTTCTGAAAATGGCAATGCTTCTCCAAAAGCACCAGCTACAGACAAGTTCATCCTTATTTAATGAATGTCCATTTGCAATATGACTGAGGTGCCAGGCTGAAGAATGGATACAGTATGCAAGTCAACATAGCTTTTCCCACCCCCACTGCCCTTGCTCTCCTGTCACGCTTGCTAAATGTACGCTAATCTTCCTCTTGTCTTGTGTTCTCACTTTTCTTGCAGTCGCTGTGAGCGCTTGCCTTGTAATGAAAATAAGGAATGCCAGAGCCTGCCTCTGAGAATAACCTACTATCACCTCTCTTTTCCTACCAACATTCAAGTACCCACCGACATTTTCCGCATGGGCCCTTCCAATGCTGTCCCTGGGGATAAAATTCTGCTGTCCATCATCAGCGGGAACCAGGAGGGTTTTTTCACCACAAAAAAAGTGAACAACCACAGTGGCATTGTGGTCATGCAGCGGCAAATCACAGAGCCCAGAGACCTTCTTCTGACCATTCAAATGCAACTTTCCCGCCATGGAACTGTCAACACATTTATTGCCAAACTTTTTATCTTTGTCTCTGCACAGCTTTGATCCCTATCTTACAGGCACCATTGGCTACCTTTTCTCTTCTAAAAGTAGCTTTTTTTTTTTTTTCTTCCCAATTTTAATAAAGTTTTAGTTCATCTGTTGCATGCTGCACTTGCATTTTGTTTGCCATCATCATTACAGTTCTCCACTTTCCCCTATCACTGAATGCCTCAGTTTGGGGAGTTTCTTCTGTGTACTCTGCATCATTGTAAAAAGCAGAAATTGGTGTCCCAGAGGTTACTACCTGGATATACCAGGGACTGAAAACTCTTAATTTACTTCACACAGTAATGGAGTTGGTCTCGTGAT
The DNA here is from genome assembly GCA_033439905.1 of Ceryle rudis. Taxonomy (NCBI): domain Eukaryota; kingdom Metazoa; phylum Chordata; class Aves; order Coraciiformes; family Cerylidae; genus Ceryle; species Ceryle rudis. The sequence goes on along the minus strand of JAAGNO010023469.1, from coordinate 8,186 downwards.
GATATGCAGCTGCCTGTGTTTAGGTCTAAATTTTCAAACCAAAATAGTCCCATAATTTGAGCTGTCTCAACTGAAACATCTTTAGAGATTTTCATCACAGTGCATTTTCTGAAAATCTATTAAAAGGGTATAACTTAGGCCCTTAGGACCTCAGAGATGCCCCAGTGCACACAACACTTTGAAAGCACAGGGACAGGTTCTCAAGCTGCACTAGCTATTGTTGCTCTATTGTAGCCAGTGACCTTGTGCTGATTTCCACCAGATACACATCCCAGTTTTAGCTTTTAAGGGTGATACAAAAGAGACTAAAGAACATTTCTTTTAGAGATTTTTTTCGTCTTTCTTTCTGTGGAATTTCCACTGAATTGAAAAACTAAGGATGGGAAAACAGCAGTGAGGTTCCTAACAGCATTCAGCTAGTAGCAGAGAGCTCCTTTCTCTTTTACAGGCTATGTCCTGAGATGTGTCTATAGGAACATGTGAAAAAGATATTTCATTGGTCTCATAACATTTTTGTCTTTCCAGCTTCCATATCAAAGCTGATAAATTTTTAACTCTAAAGGCTTTACCCACCACCATCAAAACAAAATTACCAAGCAAACCCTAGCAGCCCTGAAAGGTCAGCCAGAATTCCAGTCTTTCTTCCTTTGCTTCCATGACTTTCTTCCTTTACTTCTATGCAGTCAAGGACAATGTAGACAATACAATGGGAATTACTTTGGAATTCTATTGTGTTGTGAGCTGGAAAAGAATTTATTTTATTCTTCAGTCCTTGTACTGATAAACATTAAAAGCTCAGTTCCAGAGGTATGATCTAAAAATTACTGCTCTTTTACACCACCCTGGGTTCAGATCTTTCTGCTGCTTGGTAGAGAGGCAGAATACTCAGTCCAGAGATGAGTGAGGAATAATCCATGTGAATGCACACGTGAAAACAATAGCTTCACCGTGTAAATACAGACAGCACAGGCAAGGTACAAGGCTAGAAGCTGGGAACCTTCTAAACCAAGATCATAAGCCTTAGTCACCTGAACAGCAGGAATTACTCTATTAGCTGTAAGCTGTGGGCCCTCAGGCTCATCATCAGCCAAGGACTAGACTGGGGCATGATCGCAGCACTCAGGGAAGATGTAAAACACTGCCGAAGGCAAAGTTTATTCCAGCTGGCTGACAGAAGTTCAAGTCTCATGAGGAATGCCAATGTTTAATAAGTCTGTTGACACATACTTATAAAGCTGCCAGAAGTTGCCAGTGGGGATAGAGTCCCAGCTTTAAATATTGAAAGCACAAGCCTGTGCTACTTGAGCTAATGGGGTTTCTTACCCCCACAGAATATGCTTGTATATAAATGCCCTCTGGCTACAAGTTCATTATGAGGCCATAATTAAGTAGGATAAATATTCAAAAATAAACTTCATTTTTGCAAGCATTAATATAGATTTGTTTGGCAGGAAAAGAAGGGAGTGTGAGAATACCATATTAATTGCATTCAGCAAGTAATTCAAGAACACAGAGCTCAGAGTCTCCTCTATGAGATGCTTTAATGCTGCACTGTGGCTGGAACTTTCAAGAACGCATATGCAGTTACACGGCACCATTTATGTGCATGGTTCTTTCCAAATGAAAATGAAATCACGACTCCTGTTCCAAAGAACTTACTAATTGAATCCAACACAGAATATGAAAAGGGATGACACTAGGACCCTGGAAGAGAGAAGACGTATTCAGGAAAGGTTTATTTGTGAAGTGATCAGAGCAACTGAGTTGTTTCTTAACTTTTTTTCTCTTGTAAATGAAAAAGGCTTGGAGGATGTACCAGCTCCAAAGCTGCAATTTTTGTTAGAGGAGGAAAACTTGAGGGAAAGATTTGAATGTTCTCAGCACTTAGGAAGAAACTTTGTCAGTCACAGTCTGCAGTGTAGGAAGACATGAGTATGAAGGAAAGCATCAGCTAATCAAAAGATCAAATGCAAAGGTGATGTGTAAGGATAAAATAAAAAGTATTTTGAGATCAGAGCACATCATTAATAACAAATATCAGTATTTGAAATAGATCCTAATTGTCAAAGAATGTACTCCAGAGGGTTTCTAAGGATGTACCATTGAAGCAATGAGAGATCAAAGTGCTACCACCTGCACTTAGGATATGCTGAAGTAATTAGTAGGGATATCAAAGAAGATCAGAGAATGAATATTTAGGCAGGGGAAAATGAAAGCACAAACTCAAGTTCAGCAATGTGGACAAAACATGCAAAAAAAAAAAAAAAAATAGCAGGTTTGGAGATTTATGAGGAGAAAGAAATGATGCAAAGAAATAGAGCCGACAAATGTTTATCTCTCACATGTATGGTTGCAAGCTGGGTGGATCTAGAAACTAGTTTTAGTTAGGAACTATCACACATGACTTGTGATCATTTTGATCCTCCATTTCTGTATGCAGGATACCTAATTCATACCACAGTGCTTTGCTCCAGTGAATCAGAAGTGAGCATTACGAATGTGTAATAATCACTCTTACTTGGGACTTACTCTTAAATAAATTTATGGCTTTATCGGATGAGAGTTTCAGAAATGTTTGTATTTGCCAAATTTTGTTCTAGCTGAAGTTGAGAGTAAAGGTCCCTTTCCTTCCCAGGAAGGAGCAAAGGCAGACCAATACTGAATGCTTCAGACACTCCCACCACAATGTTGTTGTACAAATTCTATTATCTATAGACAGCTATGAATATTTAGGATGCTGTATGTATTGCATCACATAATAACATGATTTGGGAGGTAATGATGTCCCAAAATGAGTTATGCAAGCTAGTGTTTATTGGTGTCCCTAAAACCTTTAGGTGGTGCTATAGTTGTTATTTATGTGTCATATAACACAGAGAAAAAACTCAAAGAACTTTTTCAGAATTTGTAAACAGGTTATTGGAAGTAAAGTTTTCCTCAGCAGGATCCTGAGGAAAGATGCAGTGTTTGTTTGTACGGCTATGTAGATGTAAAAGTCTGATAAAGTCCTCTATACACAGTAAAGAAAAAAAAAAGGGGAAGGGTGGGAACCAAACACAAATTATGTACATTTTGGCTCAATTCTATTTCTCACATACTTTGAAATAGACTGTTAGATACTGGAATTGGACTATGTGATTTAGCTGATCCTTATTTCACGGACGTGAGGGTCAGCTAGCTGGAAGTCCTTTCTTAATTTGGCATCTGAGATTTAAAATAAGGGGATAGAATCTGTTACTGTAGGTCAAACTATTATGTCCATATACCCAGAATTAGTTTGTTCTGAGATGACCAGCAGGAGGCATTTAAGCAGAACGCTCTATTCTCTTACCTGTGAGATGGATAGGCAATGACAAAATTTTGTAATGGTGGGAAGAAAAAGTTGTCTCCTGGCCTGTGTCTCCTGGACAGTCTCAAAACATCAACTACAGAGTGAGAATAACAAACCAGACTCAGCTGCTTTCAATTAACCCAGATTCATTGTGGACTATGCCAGTTCACATCTGCTGAAGCATGATTTCCTTGACACTGATTCATGTTTTCTCTTTTTATCTTTAGTTTAGCTTCATACACTATCAGTGTGTTTGGCTTTGTTTTCTTTGATGAGCAAATGTGGGTATCATGTAATAAGAAGTTGCTGATATATTTATTATTAATAAAAGTCCCTTTGAGCACCTGAAAAAAAGATGGCTTGTAGGTGTGGACTTGGGTAACGCATTTTGGAAAGAGCAAGAACCATTTGTTTCTAGAGGTATCTGACAAACTAAAGCTTCCATTTTTGTTTCCCTTTTACTCAGTTATTTTTTTCATCCTTTTAATCTTTTAATACCCCCCCTCTGACATTGCAGTCTTTTCTTTTTTCCACTTGGAAATATGAAGAAATGGGCAGGTCAAAGTTGAGATCATTTGTGGGGCTTAGTCACATTTTAAGTCCCAGCATAGCTCTTTCATCTCTCATGAACACAGACTGGGTATTGTGTGAAGTTCTTGAACTGTAAGTGACTTTAAATTCACTCTAGTGGGCAAGGGTGAGAAGAAGTCATTTAACTTTTAATAGACTTTCAAGGAAGAATGAGCAGCTGGTTGAGATGGAATATGAAATGACCCTTACCAGTTCCCCAAACTCAGAATTCAGTCTTTGAGGTTTAAATAACGTGGTTAACTTTTTCCCTCCCCCAGTTTCCATTTCTCTCTGTTTTCTCATTTTAGGTGGAAAAGGTTGTGTGCAAAAAGAAAAGACCTGAGAAACTTGCTCTTGCTGCACTTAAAATTGTGAAAGAGTTGGCCCTTCAAATATTTCCTGCCAGATTTCCAGAAGGGAAACTATTGTTTCCACTTTATACAACTGATTATCATCACATGGAGTATAAATGGCTTGTGCAAATAAGTGCAGCTCCACTGAAATTGGCGAGACCAGGCTAGTGTGCAGCAGCTGAGGATCTGGGCCTAGTAGATTGGTCCTGTTTGTACTTGGAAAGGGATTTTACATGGTGTCTTCTGCACTGTAATTCTCCCAGTTTTTACATGCCTGGCTTGAAGAGCTGGGTTTGTGGGGGTTTTGACTGCAGCTCTTAGCCAAGCCGGATTTTTCAGTCATCCAGCACTTCTGATGATCTGCATTTGTCTAAGTTTTTGAGGTGAAGAATGAACGCTTACATGAATTCTAGTTTCCAGCTCCTCAGATTGCAAAACACAGAGTAACTGATTTTCAGGATATATATGCATCTCTTTCTTGTTTCTCTTAGTGTCAGACTTGAAAAGACAGATACTATCCGTTGCATTAAGTCTTGTCGACCGAATGATGTCAACTGTGTGTTGGATCCAGTCCACACAATTTCCCACACTGTCATTTCACTGCCCACGTTCAGAGAATTTACAAGACCTGAAGGTAAGTGGTTTGTTCCTTCTTCCATTTACTAGACTACAACATATAAAACCTCCAACAGAAATCCTTGCCTAAAGCCAGACTAGCTACCAGTGCAGTAAAATGTTTACACGGTTCCAAATTATAGCGTACTATTCATTTAATTAAAATCTTCAAGATCCAAGCGGTTTAATTTTATGGGGCAAAGAAAGTAATTCTGAGCTCTAACTCATATAGCTTCCCAGTCTAAGGAAATCTTGAGCCTGAATTCACATTTGCCACATTTACTCACATAATAGCTCCATGCCCCGTGATGTTTTTCTTCCATTTTTTGCAGATCTTGTCATAGGAGGTAGGTGTTCGTTCATTCTGTTTCTCTTATCTGTTTATGGTCTGTTGTTCGCTATTGACAGGTGGTGTGTTCCAAGAATATAGCCTTTATCTACATGCAAACACTAATCACAAAAGACATTATATTGAATATAATATCCGGTACTGTGATTTGCCTGGTTTTGACTTACGGAAAAAGCAAGAGTTGTTTTTCAAAATATAGAATGAAGGGAAATTCCAAGAAAATTTTTAAGCTAAGATTTTCAAAAAGCATCCAAGCAAGTGTCTGTCCGGTCATCTCAAGTGAGTTTTGCAGCCCCAGATGCTGCACTCTCATGGGCACTCATGTAGTTCTTTAGTTCCTTTGAGCTCTCCTGCGAGTTTTCAGGTCCTGCAGTTTCATGAGGATGGTACTCAGTGTGCTTAGTTCACATATAAACTTACAGATCAAGAGCCAATATTTTCTCCTTGGAACTTGTATTCATTTTCTGGCAGCTTCCACTGGGGATTATCTGCACATCCATAGGTGGGGTGAGTGCCTTCTGCTTCTGCATTACTGCTTCTGTTGGGTGAGCCACTCAACAACTTACTGTGTGGCACAGACACAAGAGAGAGAGGAAGGGGACAGAGGAAAGGGAAGATTATTTTGGAGGAGTTTCTGAAGATCTTAAATCCCTATTTCTGACGCACCCAGAATTTCAGCCTTCCTATCTCAGAAAGCTGTCTGAAACGAAAGCTAAAGCTGATTCTTCACTTCTGTACCAGGCAGGAGTAGGACAAGAGACATGCCAATCCTGGTTCATATAGGAACAATTTAACCACCAATATCTTAGCTGTGCAGAGCTGCTATAGATCGCGTCAGGCCTGTTTCAGGCCTTGGCTGGCCATACTTCACAGGGAAGGGAGGAATGCCCTATAGCCACTTCTACTGTGATACACACCCCTTCAGCTTCACCAGGTGTACTGGCAGCAGAGATAAGGGTTTGGCCCAAGATGCTTCCCAAACTGTTCCCTTATTAGTCCATCCTCATGATTTAATAAAAATAGATGAGACCCAGTGATCTGAGAGTAGTACTGAAGCCCAGGAAACATTCCTAAACTGTAATTCAGTGCATGGCCTTGGGTGAATTCTTACAGCCCCGTGGTTTAGTTTCATCATTTGTAGAGCATGGATAATAATGAGAATAATACTTACCTCCCTTAAAAGAGGCTTGAAAAATAGTGTCACTTTTTTATTGATTTTTTTTTTTTTACCTAAACCCCTCCTCCAGTACTCTAGAGGACTCTGTAATTTGTAATGGCAATACTTTGTGAAACTGACTGAGGAAGTCAGAGTTCAGAGGTTTATCTGTTTGATCCTCCTCCACTACCCACCCTGTGGATCCTCAGCATGTCGTCCTCTTTGGGTACATGATGGGAGTCTGACTGCTTTCTAAGACTGGTCTTTCTGGACTCTTGACTGTTTTGGCTTCAGGGCTTTTGGGATGGTGCAGGAGGAGAAAAACCTATCTGAATCCTCCATTCCCTCAGATCTTCTTTCTTTCCTCGTTAAAGGGCAAACTGGGAGTGTTGGGGGAGTGGGCTGTCCTCTACCACCTTTGAGGACACATCATTTTGGATCAAATTCCATCAGGTTCTTCAGCAATGTTTGCAACTATTTCTCAGTACATTCTATGGTGTTCTTTATCTGCAGAGATTATTTTTCTTCGTGCCATCACACCTACATATCCAGCCAACCAGGCAGATATCATATTTGACATAACAGAAGGAAATTTAAGAGATTCCTTTGATATCATCAAGCGTTACATGGATGGTATGACAGTGGGTGAGTAGGGTGTTTTCCGTTTGCTTTCTTCTCTCAATAATATTGTAGAATAAGGTTGAAGAAATTAATTCAAAGAATTAATTCCCACCTTGATTTTCAAGCCTGCATTGATTTAATATTCTCCAGTATATTATACATACTATTCAATATGTATAATTTGAACTGCTATCATAGATAATTTTTTATTCAAAATACCAGAGGCCTAAATTTTAATTTAAGAAGTACTTCAACTTTTTTTTCAGACCTGGCTGTAATTACAAATGCAAATGGATGAGCTTTAAAATGATGAGGTTTGTCCATTATAATCAAACCAAATATAAAATACGTAGTGTGTCAGCAAAGAGACTGTAAATTTAATTATCATTTATTTCTTGTTTAAACAGCATTGCACCAATTTTTGGATAATAATCAAAATTTTAAAGCAGGTCACTGAATTTATTGAAACTGTTACCTGTTTTGATACTTTTGACAGGCTAGTTTAGTTTAAAGTAAGTATCTCTGTTGAGGGTAAAAGGGATCTGTCAGATGCTGTGGTTTATAAGAAACTTCAGCATGGAACATTCCTTGGGTGCTTAGGGAGCTAGCACAAGAGCTGGCTAAGCTGCTTTCCATCATTTATCGCTGGTCCTGGCTAACTGGGGAGGTCCCAGATGACTGGAGGTTGACCAGTGTGACGCCCATCCACAAGAAGGGCCAGAAGGAGGATCTGTAAAACTATAGGCTTGTCAGCTTGACCTCGGTGCCTGGCAAGGTTATGGAGCAGATCATCCTGAGTGCCACTGAGCAGCATGTGCAAGACAACCAGGGGCTCAGGCCAAGCCAACATGGGTTTAGGAAAGGAAGGTCCTGCCTAACCAATCTGATCTCTTTCTATGACTGGGTGACCTGTCTGGTAAACAAGGGGAAGGCTGTTGAAGTCTATCTGGACCTTAGCAAAGCCTTTGACAAAGTATCCCACAGCATCCTCCTGGAGAAGCTGGCAGCTCATGGCTTGGACAGGTGCACCCTTCGCTGGGCTAGAAACTGGCTGGATGACTGGGCACAGAGAGTGGTTGTGAATGGTGCCACATCCAGCTGATGTCTGGTGACTAGTGGTGTCCCCCAGGGATCAGTACTGGGCCCAGTTCTATTCAACATCTTTATTGATGACCTGGATGAGGGGATTGA
>JAAGNO010023468.1:48851-84376 GCA_033439905.1 Ceryle rudis | reverse complement strand
AAGAAAAGATGAGTGATATGATCAAAAAATCAGAATAGGGAAGCAAGACAAAGACAAATGGCCATGAGGACCTCTCCCCTTTCCTTTCTCTTGTCTCGCTCTCCCCTTTCCTTTCTCTTTTCTTTCTCTCTCCCCTTTCTCCCCCTCACCCCCCCAGCAGACGTGCATCCCACAAAGCCTCGACATCTCCCTTGCAAAAATGGAACTGGCAGCGTTTGTGGAGATTAAAATACCACACAAAGCTGCTGCACTTTTGTTTTTAAATGCTTGAATGCATTAGCATTGATTTATTTTTAATACAACCAAACCCCCTATGATTTTTTGGAAAAAAAACCCCAAAACAAAACTGTTTCTATTTGCTCTCTTTGGCAGAGGTCATGATGTTGTTCTTAAGCTGCAGCCGCCTGGCCCTGAAGGGGTTGCTGGGGCTGCCTGGCAGCACCAGGGACTTGAGTGTCTCTGTGACCCCCGGCAGCACTAAATCCTCCCTTTGCTCTGTGCTCGGGTGTAGCCGCACACGTTGTAGGGGGATAAAGAGGAGGGAAAAGCCTTTTCCTTTTTTCTTTTTATTTTTCCCCTTATTCTTAGCCGGCCTTCAGCATCCTCGAGGAGAATGACCACGGCCTGTTTGCTGCCTGCAAGAAGTTCAAGGTCACAGGTAAAGACAACAGACCCGCAGGCTCCCCCCTCCCCAGCTCAAACCCTCCTTCTACCCTCTCTGTGATGTTTCAAATCACCTTGTACATGGAATGAAAGCAAGGGCAGGAACTCGCTAAGCAAATGAACCCCCTCCTTTAATTCCATTTGCTTACACTGCTTATTTTTCTCCTGCATAATTATTTTTAAAGGAAAATTTAATTTTGCTTAATGGGAACAAAGTTTAACACTCCATAAGCTTTGTCTTCCGCAGCCCTCCATCTGGTAAGCTTTTTTTTTCTTGCTTTTTTTTTTTTTAATTATTTTTAAACCTGCCCAGTAAATTGTGGGTAAGAGGCACTTCTCATTAAGATGAAACATTTTGATCTCATAGGATCATCTGTTTTATAAAGAGATAATGATATACTGCAAATTCATTTATTTTTTTCCCCCCAGTTAACCACATCTCAATAGTGACCACGTCCCATCGACCTGCCCAGCACCTGCCCTGCTGTCAACTGGACACAGCAGTTGGAGCTGAAGGGAGGAGGGGAAGAGGGGTCAGGAGAATAGACGCACGCAGCAGGAACCATTAAGAAGTAAGTGGCAAATCAGCTCAGGAAAGGGAAACATTTTATTTATTTGTTTATTTATTTTTAAGTACAGATGGTGGGGGGGAAGCTGCAAGAAGGCCAAGAGCCGGGTGTACTATATATAGATGTACAGCTGTTTGCTTCAGGTGTTATAACTCAAAAACGTAGGATGATTAATTTTGAAAGTTGAAATGTATAGCAGATTCTGATTACATCTGAGTGTCTATAATTTAGCTACTTAGTAAAATTAACTTGACGTTTTTAGTGAGCTGTGAGGACAATAATGTGTGAAGAGATTGAAGAACAAGTTTGACTGCATGCTCTTCCCTTACCTCCCCCTTCTTCAATTTGCAAAGTTTATTTTTAACTTTTCCAATTTTTCTGGCATCTTGCCTGCAGTCCAGACACATGAGTTTGCTTCCCCCTGCTGTCAGCTACAGCCAGCATCCTTCTTGAGCTGTCCTGGCCCTTGATGGCCTAGAGGTGCAAGTGCTCAGCAGCCGTAACTCAAGCGGGGGGTTCAGGCCAGCTCAGGTAAGGCTCGGGTGTTGGGCTCTCTAAGGCACGTGTTTCTCAGTGTGACACCTGCAGGAAGGCTTTGGGCCCTCCCATTAAATCTATTTTCACACCTCACAGAAGGCCCGTTGCTGTGAACTTGCAAAAAAACCAGCTTTCCCCAGGGACAGCAGAAATGGGCATCCTGGAAGTGCATAGCTTGAGGCTGTTCTTCTTTATTAAAAACTCTCACGCACAGGGGTTGTGAGGGAGGATGGAATAGGACAGACCATCCCACTAACCAGTGCCAAGGACCGGATTATCTGCGACCAGTGCAATACCCACCATAATACTGGCAGCCACCCAGCACTTGGGAGTACAGGTCTGTGCCCAGCGAGGATGCATCAGCTCCCACCCTTTAATATCAAGCTGCACTTTAGAAACAAAGTGATTTGGAGCATTTAGTAGCGAATGAGAGGACAAGCCTCAAGTTGCACCAGGGGAGGTTTAGGTTGGAGCTGCAGAACTATTTCTTCCCCACCAGGATTGTCAAGCTCTGTCCCAGGCTGCCCAGGGCAGTGGTGGAGTCCCTGTGATCCCTGGAGGGGTTTCAAAGCCGTGGAGCTGTGGTGCTGAGGGACATGGCTGAGTGGTGCCCTGGCAGTGCTGGGTTAACAGTTGGACTTGATGATCTTAAAGGTCTCTCCCAATGACAATGATTCTATCAGTCAATCTTTGTGGTATTCAGAGTTAGCCGAATATCATCAAACTGCTGGGAAGCTATCTTGAACAAACCAAAGCTTTAATGGCAGAAGGGGAGCTGTTCTGACTTGCCTTAGCCTTTACATGTCGTGCATGTACTGCCCAACCAGTCAGACTGGCCCTGGGCCAGCTCCACGGCTGTAAGAGCTGTCTAGCTACATGGGTGTCTGTCTGTCTGTCTCCACAGCCACGTTTTGATGCACACAAATTCATTCTTTGCAGAAGCCTCTTACACATCAGTTATTCTCTAAAGTCCACTCTCCGAGGACCCAGTATAACCATAACCCTGTGTTCAGATGTTCCCGACCTGCTGCTGACCTCCCTGGATGAGGAGGGTAAGTGATCTCCTGTAACGGGGGCCTTAAAAACACTGCCCTTAGGACTGGAGTTGTTTTAGTTGAGCTTGGGAACAAAACAGTTTTAACGTGGCTTCTCTTTTCAGTAAGTGCTCAAAGTCTGAGGGTTTAAACAAAATAACCCACACACACTTGCGAGTACTTTTTGGTTTTAATTGTAACATTTCTCAGACCTACCGTCAACCTAAGTTTCTAACAGGGCACTAAGAAAGTTGATCAGCATGAGGCAGCTTCCAGAAGAATCTCCCAAATACATTTAAAATGCTTTAAAATATTGAACATCTCTCACATTGCTACAAAACAATGACAACTGGCAGATTTTTTTTTTTTTTTTTAACCTACATTCTTTTAGCAGTAGAGAAACAGTTTGGAAGGTGGATCACATTTGTCGTTCCTTCAGGACCTGTTTGACTATAACAACAAATAGCTTTATAATGTGACAAGTACAAATATAAAATTTCAAATGAGCCACCTTTAAAAAAAAAAAAAAAATCAGGATTTTTCTTCAATAGCTCCAGTACCTTGCTTCTGTAATAAATATTAAAAACCATCTTTTACATTACAGAAAATGTTAAATAAGTTATTTACCAAAAGAGGTTTGTTGTTTGTTTGTTTGTTTTTTTTTCTTTTTGTTTGGGTTTGTTTGGGTTTTTTTTGGTCAAAAAGCTGAACAAACATTTTTACATCAATAAATAGTAAGGCAGAAAGAAGCAAACAACAGTCACAGGACCTGGCTCTAGTAGTGGAACTTCCTCCTTCAGAGAATCCTTTTCTTGCTGGTATAGGAAGGTGATTTTTGATTCTCAGCTGGTGGGACCTGATTGAAAAAGCAGTTGTTGTTGTTATTATTATTATTATTATTATTATTATACAGTACTTCCAGTGGACACGATGGGTGCCTGGGCCATAATGCTGCAAAGGAGCTTCTGTGTTCAGCAGATCTTCAAATAAACTGATAAGACTTTGGAAAGCAGAAAGACTTTGTCATCACTTTCTAACTCAGGTAGGGCTGAGACACCAGTACAGCAGCTGCACGGGGAGGTGTTCCAGAGGGCACTGCTGGTGAGGGTGAGGGAGGAGAGATTCATGGAAAGGTCAGCGGAACATTAAAGGAGGGGTGGGAAATGTAGCAGCAGTCAGAGTGGAGAGGCTGGAGGAGAAGGATGGGATTTAGGAGGAAAGAAATGTTATTACATCCTTCTGGGAGTAACAGCTGAACCTTCTGGGAGAAATCAAATTGGAGCAGTGATTACTTAAAACACTCAGACTAATTTAATACACTGCATTAGCAAATGGCTGTTTGCAAAAGCTTTGCCTGTAGGGTCTATATATTTAAAAATAAAAAGCACCACCAGTTATTAACACATACACAAGCTTTAAATAAGGGTGCCTTTTGTGTACTTATTCAGCAGCTAGGTTACTGGGCTCTGATCTGCTGAAAATAAACTACTGGAAGAAGATGACAGACATGAATATTAATCCAGGGAAAGCATCAAGCATCAGAGAGGCTTTAGCTGTTTACATGGTCAGTCATAAAACTCTAATTCAAACGTTAAACACAGCAGCATATTTATCATACTAAACTGCCACCGCCCAGCCTCGGTTAGGTAGCAAACCTAAAGCCAGTCAGGCTAATTCTGCAAAATATTACTGGCACCCATGAGTATTTCTAATGAGTTTATGCCAAACAGTTAAATGCAAGCAAAAATTATACGTACTTCCAAGTTTCCTCTGGCCTTCTTCAAGACATCGTGAGTTAAAGCCACTGGAAAGGAAGAGGGGATTATAAAGACTATGCAGTATTCTTTCTATAGTATTGGCATCTTATGAACAAACACTAAGTAATGTGTGATTGAGTATCTGGACCATGGGCAGCGACCAGGCAGTCGCACACAGCCTCCTCCCGCAGCTTTTCTTCTTGGGGAAGAGCAGGAGCAGTCTCTCAGGACCACAGGGTAGGTCCAAAGCAGTGCCACCAATGGAATGCTGCTTCCTAGCCCTGGCCCATGTCCCATCTAGCACATCATCTGCTTTTCAAATCTAAACAGCTGGGAAGGGTGTTTAAAGTTTTTTTTCTACCCTACCACGAATGATACGTATGAAAACACACGTAGCTCATCAGCCTGCAATGCTAATGACCTGGCTCTCTCAATCTAAGACATCAGAGGAAGACTTTGTTAATTTTAAGGGGTGATGATGCACGAGCAAACTACACTTCCATCTATTAGTTGCCTGCTCGGGCTGAGGGGGCAGTGTGCAGGAGAAGGGGGGGAAAAAAACATGTGTAGTGGGAAGGATATGGGGGACAATGGGCTGGGAAGAGGACAGATGGCAAAAGAAGTCAGCCAGCTCCTCCAGCAGTTCAAGGACAAAGCAACCTCTACATGCTTCAGGGAAATCATGTCAGTGCCTGGCTCTGAAGGGTTCCAAGTCTCCTCTGTTCACCCAGCTAGTTTGCCTCTGTGGGGACAGTGCAAGACCTGTGAACGGTGGAGGGGATGCTTCTAAACAAAACTGATATTTAGAAATGTCAGGTTAAATATGTGATTCTCTAATCTGTGTCAGCTCCATAACTGCTGAAAAATACCATTCACAAGTACCAATTTAATATTCCAGTCTCAAAAATAAACAATTTAGCCATAATAAAGATTTTTCATTACAATAATAAGAGCCCAACAACTCCAAGGGTAGAGCTGTCATGAGATAATTATACCCTTGGCAGATTACTGCAATTTGGCACTGCATTGTTACATGTTCAGAGGTTCAGATGAGGTTTATAAGCAATGAGTTTGCTCGCCAGCGAAAGCACAAAGACGACTCTGAGCCACGAGAATGTTCTAGTCTCTGTCTCTAAATATATTTAGGATTGCTCAGCTAAGTAACAGAGGGAACCTGACTATGCCCAGTGGAGAAGGCAGTTATGGGCATGTTTGGAGACTGAAGGCAGGCAAGGGCAACTCCGCCGATGCCTTTGCTTTTGCTTTCTTCCTACCAAAAGGAGAAAGGAAGAAATACCAAAACCAAGTGTAAGCAGCCTAATAAAATCCAGCAGCTTTGTTGTATGCTTGGTCAGGAATTTGTGTACAGCTGCAATTTAGAAACCTTTCTGAAATTGCTCTTTAAGGCAAAGGTAACTTGACATCCATAATTCCCCTAATCAATGAAACTTAGAGAAAATCGTATCTAGGGCTTTCTGGGTAGCGAGTGCTCTCTGCTCATAAAGAACTCTGCTAGTAAATTCATTTCACTTGGCAAACTAGATTTTTCTAAATCAAAAATATTAAATTCAGTACATGGAGAGAATGTAGAGGATATGACACTACCCATGAAGCTGCTGCGAGCCAGGCAGTACTCTGCATTAAGGAGATTTCAGAAAACACAGGCTTCATTTTATCAGGACCTTGTTTAGATGAGGTTGAACGCCCTGAAAGGAAGCGAGCAAAATAATGGGGAGATGTACTGGTTTTGTTTTGAAAGTAGGGGTGGGTGGAGTGGCTGTGGGGAGAATATTTTTTGGCCATAAGGGTAAAATCTCTGTTGATTTATATTCTGACCAGCCCTACTGAAATTACCTGGAATGTCTGAGCTGTCACTGGAACTAGGAACTGACCAAACTAAAGCAGTAAATCTACCACAGGAATATTATTTGGACAGACAGAATAGCTTTGATTTTCCTATGACAACTCCAAACTGAGATACTTATCTTTAAAACCCCAACAAAACATAATTTTGGATTTAATAAATGATGTACAATTTACCTATAATACAAAAATTCTGAAGGAAGTGACCAAAACCCAGCCTATAAATGCTTAAAAAAAAAAAAAATCTGCAGGCAGAAGATACATGTACCTTAGATATAAAAATTACAGGCTATGGAGCAAAATAACATTTATTCCTCTACATTGCATTTAAACGACTCGAGTAACTTAAAGTGTTATGGCCTTTTTCATAACTTCGTAAGATGTGTAACATTTTACAGTCTCGATGAATTGCTGGTACCACAAGGGCCATTCCAGCATAGACTGAGACATTTAGTCCCACCTCTTAAGAGAAGGTAAGGATAGATTTTAAGAATCCTCCTGCAATACACAGACTGCCCGATCAAGAAGGTAGAGAAGAGGTTAGAGCCAGTAAGATCTCTTCTGATGAGTGATTAAACTCTAAAGCAGAGGAGATGGAGCTCTGCAAGCACACACCTGGCTGAACACAGCTACACTACACCCCATGTCCCCCTTGTTTTCATCTTTCCAGATAGTTTTCTGGATACAGCTGCTAAGGGTGAAATACCATCACTGGGGGTTGGACTTGATCTCCAAGGTCCCTTCCAACCCCTAACACCCTGTGATACCTTTGATCATTTCACAGCATGTTCTAATGTTTCTTTAAAAAAAAATTACTCTGAGTAAGCTTTTCTTTCCCTTGTTCTGAGCTTTCTGTTCTCTTGCACTTATCAGTCTGACAATTCTCCTTTGCTGCTGCTCTGTTTTTTTCCCAGTATTCAGCTGCCCAGTGCTCTACATGCAACAGGCAGGCACCTCAGAAAATCTAAAAGCTGAATTCCACATTTATCAAGACTGAGGCAAAAACCCCCCAATTTTGAGGACAATGTCACAAACTGTGGCTGGCCTGCTCTACAGCAACAGGGACTTTGCCTCTGTCAGGCGAGAAAATGGGGGGAGTGGCAGCATTTGGAATGGAGTAACTCGAGTGACAGTGGCAGTTGAATGGATCAGCACATCATCGGGTTTTGTAAAACCACAAACTGCTGCTCGTGATAACTCTGTGCAGCCTTTTGTAGTTGGGCAACTTTCCTTCTGAATGAGGCTCCCTCAGTTCTGTACAGGCTGAACCTTGGGAATTGTCACTAACGACCGAGAGCAAGGCAGGAAGCACCGGTCAGAGCAGCTGCAGAACGGGTGCCCATATCCATGCTGTTGTTTCTTCAATTTCAACAGTAGCCACAGAACTACAGGAATAAAATAAGGCTCAGTAATGAAGTGAACACTTACACTGGTCAATAATGACTTTCTCCATGTTTTCCTTCAGCTGGTTTGTGGAGTGCAAGAGTTTCACTGTGCTATGTAACTTCTTCTCTTGCTCAGACAGTTTCTTACGTAATCTTAATATTTCTGCCTTCATTCCTTCATCCTAAATTGAGAGAAGAGAATATCATATTAAAGTATTATATAAAAGCATTTTGTACATTGTGAATTGCTAAATACTTTTGTACAAAGCCCTCAAGCTTCCTTAGAGCAAGAACAACGTAAAGGAGTGAAACGTCACTGAGTGCCTGTCCTTCCACATTGCATCCCCAGTGACACACGATTCTGTGACATCTGCCAAGAGACAACTACACTTCTTAGCTGGCTTTTAGTGCAATTAATTTTTCTGCTAGTTTGAGAAAATTCTTGTCATCAGTGTCTAGTTTGGTGTTTGTTGGTGGTTTTTTTAATTATTTTTCCCCTCAACCAGCAAACATAAGGAAGGCCAGTGCTTTGGGATCAGCCAGTATCCTGTCTGCCAGGTTCAGAACTTTCAGCTTCCTTCTCCAGTCTTCTGTTAATAGTTGATGCTGCCTTTATCAAAGGGCTAAAAGGCATCGTACAAATGACCAGAACCGTTTTATTGCAAAATTATTTGACAGTATCATCATTCAAGGTTCAGTTTTCATCACCACTTCCAACTAAAAGTTATGGTCAGTAGCTTTTAAAACAGGGCTACGACCAGCGCTGACAGAGTCTGCTGGTATCACTGATTTGGAGCCTCATGCTTAAGCTTAAGCGCCTACATTTTTTCTTGTTATTGTGCCACTTGTTAAACAATAGTGTCTTCTGGATTTTGCCCCTGTTGTTTAGCTCTTCAGAAGAGCTGATTACTCACAACTCCTGTGGGGCTGAAGAGAAGGCAGTGGGTGCTCAGTATCTTTAACAGTCAAGCTTCAAGAGACGTGCATTCATATACTGCATTTAAGACATCAAAAGCAATCTAATGTCCTTAAGATCTCAGGATGTTGGATAACTAAGTCTAGAAAAGATTCTGTTAGACTCTAATTAGGTGCAGTCGTGGGAAGTCAGAACCCCCACATGCTGAGGTCTGATTTTGAGACGTGACTGATCCAGACCAAGGAGGTTTAGATCAGCGTGACAGTAAAGCATCAGATGCATCCCATGTACACTGAAAGACCAGTGTGTGTATGTTCAGATACTGCAATCCAAGCCAATATCTAGCTGCCTCTATAGAATACATAATGATAAAAATGCAAGACATCCTAAATAGTACAGTTCATTCTTCCTGCTTTTGTGATTTTACGCGTTTAAGGATGCTAGAAACCAACAACAAAAATGTTATTAAGTTGATACATAAAATATTTACTCTCCTAAAGTTGTTTTTGGTTTTTTTTCCCAGCAATATCCTGTCTCCCTGAAGAAGCACATACAAAAACCTCAGTGAAAACACTTTAGATTTATTTTAAAGCCAGAGTTTGAAACAGTTTCTTTACTGAGCAGTGGTATTATGACAGTACAGATAATTCATTCCTCGTTCAGTTTACTTCCATTCATTTGCATAGCACAATCCTTTTTAGTTAAAATGTTATAAAACTTGTCTGGGGGTTTTGTCATGCTTTTAAAAAAGCATCCTATTTTACAGCTTAGGCATCAAAAATGTAAAAGGAAAATGCAGCTCAGATTACATCAAAGTTGCTGAAGGTTCTGTTGTTACCAGTATATACATAAGCAAATTGAATTCGGTTCTCTCACAGGGAATCCAAAGCTTTTCTTGTTGAAATGGAACGTTTGCCACCTGCCTGGATTTTCTGAGTACACGTAACAGGGTTACAGAGCACCTCTACATAAACTATTGTGTAAACAAACACCTCGGTCTACAACATGATCAGGCTAGAAAAGCCAGCACACATTCAGCCCTAGCCTTTAGTGTCGAGAGTTCTGAGAGTTAACCAAATCCATGCGTTCAGAGACTGGGCAGCCTGGGTTTGTGATTTTCAAAAGCTATTCCCAACTGACACGTTCCTAACTGGTGCATCTTACTTGACACATTACAACTGTTAAAAAAGGAAAACCAAAAAAAACCCTCAAAACCAAAACAGAATAGTACCTGAGTGCCACGAGTCGTACCGTGTACAGCTGTCAGTGGAAGGGAAACTCTCCAGAGAAGTTTGAGTAAACGTGCAGCCTCCTCTAGAATCTGCTGTACTCTGTGAGTGCTTGCAGCAAAGCTGTGCAGTGATGCCTGCTCTGGTACCTGTATCGTAGGATTAGAGACATGTTCTATTTTCTGCTTATAACATTATGAAAATGTAATCTTAATTAATGGTTTAAATCAAGTTGGTATGATTTCATATTTACCATGGTGTACACGGCTATTGTGTGCCACAAAAGCTAATTCCTTAGTTTACAAAGACTGCTGAATTATGCATCATCTGAGAATTTCAGGGAGGGAGGGGGGTTTATCCTAATCAATAGGCGTGATTAATAATAGATTATATTTACTAGATTTGCTATGCCACGTGGTAATAGTTGGCAATTCTCTTCTTTCTCCATTTGCATTTCGTGTCATGTTATTTGAAAGTCAAATGATTACAGGCATCAATTTAAGCAATATAGATGTTTCTTCCTTAGCAGACCCTTTAAACTGTTCCATTTAATGCTAAAATAACTATAAGGACACACATAAAATATTTTCCTCTGCTGACAGATGAGAAAACCAAATTGAAGAAATTGCATAAATGTGAAATAAAGGAGGGAACGAATGCAAGGGGAGCAGATGAATTACCAAAGCAACGGTGATACAGGAGGGGGAAGGGTAATGAAAGAAAAGCATTCACAGTTCCTGCCCCATGCAGCACATCATTTGAATACTTATTTAGCATCGTTATCTAACCAGAATCCTCCTGTCACATAAAATATCCCATTTGCTAAGCAGCCTGAAACTTCAGTGATGTAAAGCTTGATAGGAAACTGCAAATTGTGAAACTTACTGCTTTTATCTTTACACCAACAAAACAAGTTAAAAACTTAGAGAGATTACTCTTCCAGTCATTATCAGTATCTTAACTAGGTCATTTGAAAATATAGGATACTTCAGAGAGCCTTAAGTGTCATTCAGACATCATTTTACTGAGGGAGCACGCATGCGATACCACAAAAAGAATTTCAGAGTTTTTGAAGACTGCACCTTCAGTACCTTAACTAATTATACCCAGTAAAATAAGCAGCGCGGATTTATCCACGCAGTTAAGACCTTCAGGTTTTGGAAGGGCAGTGAGCATGGTTTTTTACAACATTTATATTGTTATAAAATCATAGGTGTGATAAAGGAGCTTCATTAGTCATCTTGTTTCCTCTCCCACTCCAAGGCAGGGAAGCATTACATATAATTTCTCAAACATTCACTTAATTTGCTCTTAAAAGCACCTCCAGTAACAGTGTGTCTGTGCACCCACCATTCCAGTTTCATTATTTTTACCACTGGCTTGTTGTTTTAAATGCCTGATCCAAGCCTTTCCTGTTGCTATTTCAGTTTCTTAGTTCCTTAATAGTTACCACAGACATGTACAGATCCTTCCTTCCCTTTTGTCAAAACCTGTAGGTAGATTTGTCTCATCCAATCCACCCCAAATATGCCATCATTAACTGTATCCAGAAATTAACAATATTAAATAAGAAAACGCTAGCATAACAAAGCACTAGTTGCTCTCCTGAGTCAAGAGGAAAAGCACTGACATTACTCAATACAGGGCATTTTATTGGTTTAAGAATTATTAAGAATATAGCAAGAGGCTCATGACTTGCTATCACTGTCACACACGACACAGACAGGATGATACCCTATGTCTTAGAAGACAATATTTGATCATTAATGAGATATTCAAGTTTCCAGACTAGCTCCTAATATTGCCAAAGTGTTCCACTGATACCAGGAAGTGGAAAAATATTAAAAAGCTTCTCTAATGTGAAACAACCCTCATTAGCATACCTCAGTCATTAAAGTAGAGTTATCACCGGCTGTTACTAAAGGGCTGAATACAAGTGGAGAACTTATCAGCTGTGTATCACATTTCTCTTAACTCTCGTCATATTTCCTGGGTTTATCCCAAGTCCTGATAACAAGAAAATCTCCTTAATTCTTTTATTCTTAGGTTACCAATACATACCCCTAGTTTAAGCCCTTTCTGGACTTTCATCTGTGGGGTTTTGGTGGTTGTTTTTGTTTGGCTTTTTTATCATTTCCAGGGCAGCAATCACCAATTTCCATAGTAAAAGCAAGTCGTTTCACCTCATTTCAAGTTGCAAGTAAAAGTGAGATTGCTTGTTAAAGGCCCAGAATTAATTATTTTATCCGTAGCCTCATTAACCCAGAATCACAAATAGGTGCCTGTATCTAGATGAGACTTGGACTGTTAAGGTTGAGGTGTCTTGACAGAGTTACTCAGTTAACGGTTCCTGTTGCACCATTAACCTCATTCTTTGCCTTTGTAACCTGCATATTTTGCACCTCTACGTCAAGTTCACCATCCTTCAACAGCTTTCACTGCTTACCTTTAGTCCAGGCTCTGGCAGTTTCGTACCGGAGACCTCTCTTACAGACATCTCCATTTCTGCTAAAACCTGCTGCCCTTCTGCAATCTGTTTCCGTAGAGCGTTATAATCCTCAATCAGGCCAAGAACGTGGCGCCCGTTTCTGTCTGCCCACATCCGGTGGCCAGGCACGAGACGAGGGGTGCACGCCGTGCTGGAAGATGAAGTGCTGCTGCAGTGTGAAACGCTGTCTAACTCGTCTTTAGAGGCTGAGTGCATACCTGGGACAGAAAAATTGCGTGCTTGGTTTGTTGTTGTTGTTGTTATGGGGTTTTTTATCTTTATATGTAGGACTAATTGACACTAGAGTGCTCTTAAAACAGCAAGTTTGGGATACTGGTAACACGGGTTTAAGATACTTTTGGCTGTACCTGTCTTCACTAGTGAAATGCAACGTCCGTGCTTCTGCAGCTCACAAACGTTTCTGCTGGCAGCAGGGCATTTGCAAAGATTTTCTATGTATAAAAACAGGACAAGGAAGACACTATCAGTAGAAGTATCAGTAGAAGTTAACAAGCATTAAAAAAACCCCAACTTCCTAACTCTAGCTCTGTGCTCAGGGAGCAGGGAAATGCAGCTAATTTTCTGGTACCACACCATATATCTTTCAGTATTTACCTATATTTATCTCTTTAGCATCTATCCAAAGTTCTGGCTATCTCCCAAAATCAAGTCATAGCCAGAAAATCTAAAATACATCCCGATGAAGATATTTTTAATCAACAAATGTAAGCTTCCCAGTAACTCCAGAGAAAGTATGACACTCTCCACAGCTACACTATACTGAAGATTGTATCTATATCCCCTCTTCTTCAGCCCTTCCAAATTCCCTGGGTACCTATAAGTAAAGACTAAGTACAGTAACATTTAAAAAGCTAATTCAGCCGTGGACATTCCAAGGAGTCTTTATGGTCTATATCAAACCAGATTATTATAACTCTATTCACCATTTTCTTAAAGAAGTAAGTTTTTCCAGCTCCTTCTAATCTACCTGATGTAGGTCAAAAGAAGCATCTAGGAGTCTGTCTAGAAACTAACCAGCAACAAATGCAATCTGGGAACACTGGTGGTACAGGTTCCACACCTACTTGACCATGGCTGGCCCTAAGGAACCATCCCCATAGGGAGCACATGACGGTAATTTAGTGTTCAGGTATAAACTGCAGAGAGAACGGTAGCAAACCATCAATGTTGCTCACTACATTCAGCACCAGGACGGTGTAGTTAAGTTCATTGTGTATTTTGTCTGAAGTATGACTCTGATTGGATATGATGGAGCCACAAAAGAAGTAAGGTGGTAAAAAAAACCAACCCTGTTGTGTCTCTCAATCTCTCACACTAATCCTCCATCTGGTGCTGCTTGCTGTGCATGGTGCATGAGATTTAGGTAGGCGTGTTTAGGTGAAGTGTACAGACCCAAAAAAGCCTCATTATTACAGGCTTCCCCTAACAACGTGTGTACCTGTACAGGCAGTAGGAGAGGTCACTTGTGCTGGAAGTATGGAAAGATGTTACTATGCAGAGTGCTTTAGCAGCAAGGAGGAACATTCTCGTGCCCTCTGTATCCCACACGCATCTGTACTGGAACAATAATCTAACCCTGAGCGTAAACACGACATTGTCCTGATCTGCTAAACCAGTATGACTTAACAGGGACTGAAATAAAGGTAAAATACTCCTCAAGGGCAAAAAGGGGACAAATGATTTATACAAAGACTATTTAGTGAGTGTATTGATCAGTCTCGAGGAATACATACTCGCCCTTAGCTATAGAGCTCTGCATTAAGAAAAGAACCCCCAGGTAAGCAATATTTGTGGCAATAATTTAACGTAGGCATCCTTCCATCCCAGAGCCCGTCTGCAAATGCTTTTCTTGAATGAAAAAGAAGTGACAATCGGAGGCTGTAAGACACATTTCACCTCCCCACGCACTGATAGCTCTAAAGGGAGCCGAAAGGCTGATGGGCAGCTCCCAAACGTACAGCTGATGTTGTACGAGGCTTTTAAGAGCATCTCTAAAGAACAAGACACAGGTTCTACAGTGAAACAAGCCCTGGATGGCACAGTACCGGTCATTCCTGCGTAACGCTGAGAATCTCGTTTGAAAAGACAGTTGATATTTACAGCTGACGCTGACCCCACTTCCTCTTGCTTCTCTTTTGAAAGCTGTTCCTCTAATTTTTCATGCAAAGACTTGTTTGTCTCTGTGCTTCTTTCAAGCTGCACTCGCAAACTCTGTATTTCAGTCAATAGCTCACGTAAATCGAGTGGATTATTCTGATCTTTTCCGAATTCATCCGATGCATCACATCTGGGATCTGAGACAATTTCAAAAGAAACATTTAACATCTTTCACAATTAAAATAGTATTAGCCCGTGTCAGCACACTAAGCAAGTAAATTATAGCCAGCGTTATCCTCAGTATTAAGAATTAACTGCAAACAACATTAAGATAATGGTTTGACATAAAAAAAAAACCCTCCACGTCTTAATTGCTTCTCCCATCTGAAGATGTAAAGAGCTGAAAATGATTTTTCACTTTGTCCACTAAAGCTACTAGGTCTCACGCTGAAAGCAAAAAAAATATAACAAAAAGAGAATGAAGAGGATTTACAAAATTTGAAGTGCATTAATGCACAGTTCAGGGAAAGAAAAAGGAATGGATAATCTCAGAGTGTGGAGGGGGGATGGAGCAGAATTGGGAATTTAATTTTATACACAGAAGAAAAAAGAAAACAGTGATCACCTGGCAACCAGAGGAACAAATCTGAACCTGAAAAAAGCAAGGTCTGTGTTCATCTTTTCATAGAAGGAGGTCAGCACACAAACAATTCCATGTATTCCTTTATGCTGAACTCAGACTCTTCTCCGGTGAGTGGGACGAGGTTCAGCTGCAGGAGGAGGGTGCTGCTGCTGTCTAATTACATTACTCCTTCTGCAAGGAGCCTTACCTCCAGCCCTGAGCCAACTTGGGCTTAAAGCCTTACACCAACAGGGTTCTGCTGCTGCAGCTACTCACAAGTACTGTGTTGGCAGAGCATGTTGGTTAAAGCAGCACGAAGGAGAAAAAAAAAAAATCAACAAAATCAACTCTTAGAAGGAATTCCAGTGGGAAATTCGCTGGATCCTGTAGCGGGTACACGGCAATGAACAGCACCCCACTTTTTTATCTAACCATAGTCAACAGCTATGTGGTGATACAGTTTCCTTAGAAGGGGTAGGAAGAGCTCATGTGAGGCTCAACTCTACTCCTCACCTTTAGTGACAGAAAATATCAAATGGCTCATTCAGAAAGCGGTGCCAGCACTTCTCCAGCCCTAGGGAGAAGTCACTGCTGTCCTACTGAGACAGGAGAAAGCACAAGCTACCTGAGTAAGCACTACCTGTGAGGATGCAGCAGCATGTATTTAGATGACAAGTAAACATGTAAAATCCCCCTGAAGCTTATCCAGCTTGAGCCACTGAATCTTCAGTATTTGTTTTTAGCTTAGCTAAAAAGATAAAGGAAACTTGGGTGTGCCCAGCCGGAACCTATCACCCATCTAACCTCGCAGCTACACTCTGAAGTAAAAAGCAGCATTTTATCATCAAGTTGTCAGTTTTACTTTGCATAGCAGACGACTAGAAACAAATAAACTGTGACCTAGCCCCACAGTCCTTTGACAGGGTCATATTCAGAGAGGGAAGAGTTGCAAGGGCTAGGGGCTATAGAAACAACCGGGCATTTATACCTGTCCTCTTCCTTCTTGCTTCTTCCAACTTCTCATAAACCTTGATCTCAGTTCGAAGCGACTGCAGTAGCTTCTCATTCTCAGAGAGCTGATGTTGCTTCACATTAATTTCTGTTTGCAACCTGTTGGTAAGTCCCAATAAACAGCTAAATTAAAAGTTAAATTCTTATATTTTGTTTCAGAAATCTAAGATCCATTCCCCTTTCCTCCATAATTCTTCGCTTGCCCTTTGAATGTATCTGTGCACCTCATTAATGTCGACGGCTATGTCTAAACACATGCTTGTCACACTGACAATTTTCTACTCTAAGTGAACGTCTAAAGGTGGACAGAATCAATACCTGTTTAATTCATTACGACTGCTGTAAATTTGACATGTCAGATATCTGGTTTCGTCTTCCTTTTGGCCTATTTGTTTTTGCAGCCTTTCATTTTCTCTCTTGATGCATTCATAATCCTCGTGAAGATGCTCAATGATTACATTTTTTTTAGAAAGAGATTCTCTTAGCTTTTCATTTTCCTTCTGTTTGTCTGAAACAAGAAGAAACACAAAGTATTTGCAATGCCCCCAACCCACTAACGCGATGCTTTTTAGCAAGACCAGCTTTTTCAGACTGCCAGAAAATAACAGCTGCTCTTGTGAGTTTTAGGATTTCAGGATTTCAATTTGCTAATGACTTTTACTAGATGTATTTTCTGTAATATGCAACATTTAACCCCCAGGACTTGCAAAGGCTCAATAAAAAACTGTGTACAGCCTTATATGCCAAATTCCCCAACAGCTCTTGGAATTTGGTCAAAGGGATAGTATTCAACAACTAGCGGCAGCAGGATCCCAAAGCAGGCACGTCAATTTTACAATCGCCACAAAATAATGGATTTGACTTCTCTTTAGGAAGGAAAGAACTCAGTGGGATTGTTGTAGGGCATCTTGCATCCGTGTTTCTCTTTGTCTCACAGAAATCCCTCTGTCCTCTCCTTCCCAGCCCTATTCATCCTATGAGTTGTCCTTTCCTTGGCATAAGCTATTTCCCTAAACTGGTTCTGTGATAAAAGAATTGCTGACAGGGGCAACTGAGCATTTTGAGACAGCTGCAATCAGGGAGGCTTCTGAGGACCCCCAATTTCTTGTGACCCTAGGCACCAAGCAGATGAGAGAATACACGACTCTGGAAGGAGCAGCAGTGCTTTTCCACAAACAGTCTGAAAATACGGAGCCTTAGAACCTAACTGAGCCTTAAGCTGGTTTTGAGACCCTAGTTGGTGAGTTGTTGGTTTGCTTGGGGAAAAAGAAGAGGGAAGACCTTACATTCTCTCTGCACGGGTGTGAAAATAAGGAAAATGTAAAATTAATCTCAGATACTACAGATACTTCCAAATGGATTCCCTCAGTCCTGTTCTCAGTTCTGTTCTCTAAGTGCTTCAAAAACAATGACTTGGCCTGTCCAGTCAAATCCCTGTAGCAGACTTCAGGACCTGAGTGTAATTAGTTTGCTTCTGCTTCCATCTCTTCTGTACTCAATTTCCAGCAGTCATGCTAGGAGAAGCACCCATTGCTATTCTGTGGCTTTTCTGTCTGTTTATATTTAGAGGGCTTCAAAATGGAAGCATGAGGAAAAAGAAGCAAGAAAATAGCAATAAAAGGCACAGGGAGAACAGGAAGAAGAATGTATAAAAAGAAAGGAATGCAAAAAGAAGAATGAAGAAATGGAAGCGATTATCAAATAGCAAATGCTATAAATAACCAGAAGGAAGGAGCATTACCGCTACTTCCTTTTCACTGCTAACCCCAGTTTGAATGCCTGTGGTTGAGCACGGGGTGGGAAAAATGATTAAGTCAGTTTGATGAAAGAACAATTAATACTTCCTTGTCTTGTGATCTGGAATGAATTGCAGTCCACTCATGTAAAGCACAGTTTTACATTTTTACCTCTGGATCCTTTTGCTAGCATTGCATTCAGAACTTGATTTTGCTTCCTCAGGAAATGTATTTCAGAAGTCAAGGAATTATGCTGCTCTGAGCCATGGATAAAAATGTTTGCAGAACCTATAAATATATACATAAAAGTTGATTTATGAGTCATCTCTAGGTCATTAAAGATTAAACTTTCCAGACAAGAACAATTTAAAAAAATTGCAGAGAAACATGTTACGAAAGATATTTCTCCCATATGTATTTTGAAGGTTATCCCTACAGACTAAAAGGCAATTCAGGTTAATGCCAAGTAATCCAAAGCCCTGCAGCACAAGTACCTCTCATCACTGGGCAACCATTACCAAAATTGCAAAATTATCCCTGATGGTCTTTGCCTATCAGCTAATACTGCAGCAGGACAGGACGCTGGAGTATTTTGGGACACTGCTATTCCTTGAAAATAATGCAAACCGGAGGAACATTTGCCATGCATTTCAGTCTCGGTCTGTTCATACTCGTTGTATTTAATGACACCATTGCAGAGGGACACTGGATTCTACCAGTTAATCCACAGTGGATAACGTGGGAAGTCATGTAAATAGTCTGGTCATAGATTTGTTACCACACCAGTCTAAAGCATCACTGTCTTTGCCTCTTGATTACAAACTGAAACCCCATTTATGAACACAGGGATGAAGACTCATCCCTCTTAAATTCATGCAGCTAAAATTTAAGTAGCTGATCCAGTGCTGATCGACCACCAGCAGTCACGGAGAGAAACAGGCACCTCCAGAGAGAGACTCATCCACTGTATCCTCTACAGATCTCTCTGTGGATGAGATGCCCTGTCCACCCAACAGATGTACTTCCCTCCAGTGCCTCCAGGACAAAGCTCTGAGTAACCAGCACAGATTTAGATGCCTAACTTTTGGAAACAAGGGTGATGAAGCCTACTCGAAGGAACTTTTTGTGCTAGTTGTATGAACAGTAGGTGTATCCAGTCAGCCCAATTCCAGGCTAGGCAGTCCTCACCATGTACTGTATTTATGCTGCTCATCCCACAGCAATGGGTAATGTTACAGTACAGTCTGAAAAGTGCCACATTCCACTCTCAAGGTGGCTGCCTCTGAAATGCAAGTTAAGTAATTGTTATTGCCCTTTATAACCTGCTTATAGTCAGTAAAACACTTCAGGACTCACCAGAATTAACATTACTGTTAAAAGTATTTTTCACTTGATTGGTTATCCCAGTATCTCCTGTGCTTTAAAGCTTCAGAGAACTACATGAGTGTCAACTATTTGGTTAATAGTGAAATAACCAGCTGGCAAAAAAATTAGCTGAATGTACGAGGAGGATGCTTTTCAGCTCCGGCAGTTCAATTCAATTTGATGTGCTGCACTTCCTCTGAGTAATCTCATTTTATTGTAATCCCAATTGAAGCTTTTACCCACTACCTAACTGGGATGTAGTGTGCCATGATATGCGCCTCTTGTCGTTACTGAAAGACTCAAAGGCTCTAGAAGCCTGGCACTAATGGCATTTTACTATCTATATGTTAAAGAGTTGAGGTAGCTACATGAACTCAAAAGGCTTTTTCCTTTCAGATTTTAACAAAGCAATTCAACTTGAAGTGGCAAGGCTTGATGGTCTCATCTTGATTCTAATTTAATTTATTGCCCATCACCCAGCTTTATCCTATTTGAAAAGTTATGCTATCACAGTTCTACTGAAAGGCTTTAGAATATAACTATTAGTTATCTTACATAATAAGGGATAATGTAGAGCTAGTGGTAATAAGGCCACAATCCTGCAATTTGACCCACTACTGAGACTACTACTTCTGTGCAGAGCCCTGCTGACTTCAATTACGCTCTCCATAGATGCAAAGGTCCATCTAACCAGAGTGAAGTGGAGCATTGGGGCCTACAATTGCAATACACTTGAGTTTTCATTATGTTTTGGGCTGAAAAAGTGAGTGCTAAGGAAGCGTACCTTGAAGGTTTCAAAGGAAGCACTGACTGAAAGACAGATCCTATTGAAAATCACAGCAAAGAGGAAGGAAATATTCATTCCCAGGTAAAGCAAAATAAAGGCATACTAAAGCTGAAGCTAAATCCGAGTAGATGCATTAGTTACTCATGGGTTAAAAAAGCAAATAAAAACTCCTTCTAAATTTTTAACTGCTGTTAACAACATTTGAAACCTAGGAAACTCAAAATTAAACCTTTGATTTTATTTTGAAGCCTAGCATTTGAAATGATTGAAGCAATTATTTTAGTTCTACTTCCACTGCAACCTCAGCTCTACAGTAATGATGTAGTCATTACCAGCACTTGAGTCATTTATAGAATACTACAAGCCCAGAGGCATTTAAATACTCAGAGAATCTAAATATTAAAAATAGCATGGCAAAAATAGTGGGCAGATGTGTGTATATACAGCTGTATAATATTTATCAGACAAGAATAATTCGATGCATTAACTTTGGTTGAACAAACAACTCGGTATCACGTGAATTTAATGGGTTCTCATCAACAATTAAGTATGTTACAACTTGGTTTTGTTTTTTAAAGGAAAACAAAATAACGATATTAAAAGTAAAAAAAAAAAATAAAAAGGTTCCAATTATTATGTTCCAAAGCTAAAATCTGCTTCAGCTTCACTTAGGAAGTTCTTTTTTACACTGAGAGTCAAAAAAAACCTCATCTATTAGGAAAAAAATAGCATCATTACTAGAAGAGAGAATACACACATCTGGTAACATGAAAGAGATCTTCAAACCGGAGAGAAACAGGAAGCACTGAAGGAACACAGTAACAGAAAGGAGCTGTTCTAACAGGTAGTTGCTTTTTTCCTTTCTTTTCCAAATTCCTCCTCCATGCATTGGTAGATGCACTAAGGCAACGAGGAGATGGATGGAAGGCATAAGACAGTTTGTAAAGAAAATATACTTTCACTGCATTAATGGATGTCCTTGCCAGAAACTTTATGAAGCTGTAAAAGAGTTGGAAGTGTTTCAGTGTGGTTATTTCACAAGAACACTATGCCTTTCCAGCAGTGTAAATACTCCATGAATGAAATGGATGCTTTTTATACACCTTTCCCTCCCTGTAAATTATTCCTGAAAGCAAACTGCCATTTGCAGGCAGTCTCCATTTAAACAACAACAGAAATGGATCATGGGGATGATGTAAAACATAATGAATCTAATGTCAGTGTTAGTGAAAGGGAGTAAAAGGAAAGCATGTATGTATTTATTGCCTGATCCCAGTCTGAGTAATATTGCATATTCATCAGTTGTCCTATGGGGGGAAGTGTGGGAAGGAGAGGGAGAACTGAGTGACGTGTAGGAAAGCAAGCTTGGTGTGGTGCGCTTGAAAAGGTGTCACAAAAGCACACTTAGTGGAAGCCTGGCTACCTCCTTGTGAAAAGTTTTTAAAGTACCACAGAGTTAGGCTTTCAAAGATGCTGAACACCAGCAACAGAGAGCAGTGACTGAATTTGCATACCTATTTTTAGTATTCTTCATCCACTGCTTTATATTAGAGTTTGGAATGAAAACCAACTCTTACATTGAAACTTCCATCAGTTTCTGTCAAGTATTTCTCATTTTGTGTAGAACACCTTTATCACACCAATCAATTCAAATGACAGGCTGAACAGCACAGCCTAGGCTCTGTCTTAGGGATATTTTGTCCCTGTATGTAAACGTGAGCTGGCTTCAGCGCAGTCAGAAAATGCCGGAGAAGGCACCTCCACCAGCCCTGTTAGCAGGGCTTCTGTACTGCCCACCCCAGGTACACATGGCATAGGCAAGCTAATTCCATACAATTCCCCCTTTGGATCAATAGCAGCAGTGGAATTTAGAGCAAAGCTCCTCCTCCTCTGTTAATACTGAGCCCACACCCCACTGAAATTACACTGAGAAAATGGGCTTCATCTTCTGCAACTGTCCCTGGCAGAGAATTAAAAAGATGTCCTAAAGGCACACAAAAAATATATAAATATCTATATATAAAACTTCAGAAAGCACAGGCCGTTTGCTGATAACAGAACCAAGACGGTCTTTCTGTCCTCTGTAGGAAATTCAACCACAGCATCATAAAATGTCATAACCCAAGCCGGTAGTCCTGTTCTGTTAGCAGTAGCCACTGCAGGTTTGGGGCTGTGTGCTGTACCTCTATCCCATCAAAGAAGAGTGCATTGGTGCTGGACACACTTCAGGCAACGGACTCAAGGAAGAGGCACGTTAGTTCTGCATTTATGTTGCTCTTCAGGCAGGGTGGAAAAGCTGTGTCTGCTGATGGAGCTCGAGATGCAGCAGTACTCGGAGGAAGGCACATAATTTTCCAGCTCTAAAGGGGTGGGGTTTACTCAGAAAGCACACAAAACATTGCCAGCAGCTTTTGATCCTTCAGGCTTTTAACAGGAAAGCTGGATTTAATTTGTCATGAAATAACTTCTTACCTTGATCTACTTCCTTGTCTGTTACTTGTCTCTCAAGGTGCTTCCTCAGTCTCTCATTAGTTTTTATGGAGTGTTCTAAACGTTGTCTTAGGATTCTAATTTCTTGCAGATGCTCCATTAATAACTCTAAATAAACCAAGAGACCACTTCTTAACTTAGAGTAAATGATTGTATTCCTTTACACTGTGTACTCCTGTCAAATCTAATGCGTGTTAATACTAAAAAATGTAACAGAGCTGCTAAAAATGGCAGACATTAAATACCTGATTCCACAAGCCTTTTTCCATGTAGCACTCAAACTGCGCAGTCAGTGAAAACTCCTACTCTACATTTTAACTTAAACAATGGTCCGGTTTTAAGTCTCTTTAAATTTCTTCTTCCTACAAAACTGTAGGAGATAACATTTTTATCTAGTTAAAACATTCCCTGTACCGGGAGATGAATCCAAAGTTCACAACACAGCTTCACATTCAGGCTCGACACACTAACAGTGCACAGTTTTCCTTATAACAATAGGAAGCTTACCAGAGTAACTCCGATATAAATTTGACTTTTGAGTTACACAATGCACACCGTAATAAATAAATCCCTTCAGTCGAGTTTCATTACCGTACCTTTTCCTCCTTGCTTTGCCATTCTACACTTTTTCTTCCATTGGCTGTAAGTTTCAGCTTTGCTCAGGAACTTGTCAGTTCTAACTGTCACTATCTTACTTGTCAGTTCATCCATGTCATACACTCCTGGTTTTTACTCTGCAGTGTTTTCCTCCTGAACAGTACATGCTATCTCAGCTATTAAATTTTCATCGCTGCCAATAACAAACTACTGCAAGCGTCACTTGTGCTTAGTGAAACTATCCAGGTCAAACATGACACCACTTATTAATTATGCAGCACTTACAAGTCTCAAAGAAACACAACACTGGCTTTTATAAAATTAGAAAAATCTCTCTTTTTCAATGTAATAATCTCTTGACAATTGTCTATTTTCCGCTTATAACTTGTCTATTTAAAGACTGTCTGGAGTACTGTAAAAGATGATAGTCTAAAACAACAAAGACACAAAATATCATAGTTAATTTTGTTTCAAACAGGAGGTAGTTCAAATCGTTGTCATCTCTGTATGCCTTATTACTGAAATTGCAATGATTATGCAAGATACTGGAAAGCTGAAGCAGACAAACATTCTTCATTATTTCTTAATTAGTTCCCTCGTGTCTTATTTATCACATTTTCCCAATATCTAGTGAATCTTCAGTGGGGAAGAAAAAATTACCTGGGGGAAACTTGTTTGGCAGAAGGGCCAGCGTGCCATGCTGTCCTTCCAGGTCATGCCTGTGCTCAGGTGATCCAAGAGATGACTTTTCTGACATATCAAAGTCAGACAAGCTATGAAGAGCAGATGGTACAGGTGATTCATCCCTCTCTTGCTGGTACATTGTAGTGTTCTTCTCATGGTCCCTTTTGTGCCAAACAAAAGGGTTTAAAATATAAACATTATTTTATTACTTTGAAAGGATGAGCAGAGAGCATGGTGTCAACTTTACAGGACACAGGTAAAACAAGTACATTTTTATGCGACAGATCATGACAAGCAAGTACACATCAGAGGTACAACGTGTAGTATCAAGACTGAAACTCAGACCCCAGTGAAGTCAGTGGGAATAACCAGTGGACCTCCAGCCCACTGTTCACATGCCAGGTAGTCCAGGGGGGATCTCAAGCTGCCTCAAACAGGCAGATTAGGATTTCTGTAGCACACAAGATCCCAGCTGGCATCAAACCAACGCAGCCTAACAACACCTGCTCTCTTCACCTTCAGCATAAGGGTGTTTTGAGAGTGAACTTCAAGAGCACTGCACTTCAGTGATCCTGAGCCAGCCCTCAAGGTCACAGGAACAGAAAGGCAGCAGCTGACTACGCCTCCCAGCTGCTGCAACTAGGATAATATCTGAACACACACACCAGTCTATTATGGCACATGTTGGGTTTGTTCAGGAAAGGAACAATCCTGGTGGCCTGATGCTTCCTCTCAGTACATCAGCTGTTGGTTGAGAAGTGGGGAAAAAAGCCTCAGTTTGGGTTCTATGGATATTTTATTAACAAAATGGATATTAATGAAATAGGCAAGATAAGCAAAGCCCTCCCAAAAACCAAAGCACTGCACTTACCTTTGAGCTAATTCATAGAGTAGAGTAACTTCTGTACCTATTGATTCTCCTGCAAAGCAGAAATACTCGATTAAAAACAGATACTGAGAATTACACTCCCCCCCCCCCCCATCTTAAAACTATTAAATAGAGTGGTAAATTACTGAGAAATCAGAGAAGTCAGCAGATACTCCACCCACCGTGTATTAGTGTCAAATACCGTACAGGAGCAAAACTCCTTAGAGCCCAGCAACAAAGCAACAGCTTTCTCTGGGTTCAGCACAAAATTACTGCCAGATTCTACAGCTTGGTGGTTTAGTTAGCGTACAGACGTAAAATACTATGCTGTGTGGCAAATTAGGGGTACACACCATTGCTTCTGCAATAGAAATTACATAAAACCAATTCCATCACACTTGGATTTTGTCCGCCCAGAGCCAGGCTAACCAGTTCTCCTTGAGAAAGGGGCAGGCACGGGATTTTGCCTGCTCAGTGGCAGAGCTTGAGAGCACAAGCACAATTCAGTGCAAGAGACCTTGATTAAGACCCTGATGTGAAGCAGGAAATAAGAGTTTCGTGGTGTCCCTTTGGTTGCCCGTGGTTTAACATTTTTGTGCCATTAAGCAAAAGCGGCAGGCAAGAGTTGCACAGCTGAAATTCCAGGGGAATGAACTGAAGGTCAGGATGGAAATGCAGAGACAGACGGTTGTTTATGCTGCTCCTTTACAGTCAATTCTTAGTACGCTGGATGTTTTTTATAACCCTACAAACATCATTTTATTTTAACGTGTGATTCAATGCAACACCATTGTGTTAGATATATTGAATTGTCTCAGTTGTCAGTGACTTTTCATAGTATATAGGATACCATCTGTTGGTTTAAAGGCATTTAATGTTTATTCACTACACAGTCGGCTCATTTGTAATGCAAGGAATCTCTGTAGCCACTGAAATCATTGGATACACTCAATCTTTTATTACACTGCTATGACACACTACCCGTAATACCTTTTTCTCATCTACAACTCCTTTATATGAGCAATCGAAACTGCAACATGCTGCCACTATCTTTAATGAAAGGCACAGTACAGATCATTGTACAGCTGGGCCCTGAATGTTTCTGAACAAAGTCATCTTCTAGAGCCAATTGCAGGAAGACGTGGGGGTCAGGGTCCCTATGTCAGGCCACCTTGCAGTGTTTTGCTGAAGGTGTCGGTTTTGCAGCTGACATCTGGGGAAGTACTGCTAGTTGTTTGGGTCAGAAAAGGTCTTTCTTGCCAAATTTCACTCCTGCTAGCATCCCTTTTCCATTGCTTCGCTGCTGATTTTCTTCCAACCACAGGCTGAAGGCAATATGCATGATAGACTTGTCGTTCAGGTGACAGATGTTGATTCTGATGCTCATTTTACAAAAGAGGTTTGCATTTGAGCTCCCTATTATGAAAAATATCGGGCTTTTCTTAACCAGCTAGACTATTTGGCAGCAAGATGCAGGTCTCTTAGGCAAATAATCAGAAATGTTAGGAATAAAACATCTCCTAATATAGTCCCAACTCATAGACATTCAAGGCTTTGCCTTTCTGAGTTAATGCTTTGCCAAACAATAGGTGGGGAAACCGGGAAAAACAGAAAAAAAGATGGGAGCATTTTCAGATTCGCAAGCTCCCATTTTCAGACACGATGCCAGTTCTCACTGATAATTAAAAGGGCTTTGCTTACCGATACACATTACAATGTCCTTTCCTGGGTATATGCTCCATTCATCACTCAGCTTTCTCCAGCACCAGACCAACACTTCTCTGGTTGACTCCTCTGAGGACCCCTGCTCAGGAGGCTCTTGTTCTGCTATTACGTGCTACAGAAACCCTCAAATGCACACCGATTTGCAACACACCAGTCTCTTCAGTTCATGAGCCACTACAAATTCTGAAAGGAATTATGCTCCTCTGCCTTCTATCCAAATAAATTTTCTTTTTTTCCCCCCTTATGTGCACCATTTGGGTGGCTTTCTCCATCAAGTCTATGGTTCTTTTTCTTGCTGCAGCCAGTGAGAGATGATTTTACACCTGCATACAATTTAACATATGGTATTTCTACAGGAATAACAATAATTTGTAAATCAGCACAGTATTATCTCCCAACTGTCCAATGCAGGGTTTCTTGCAGTTTCTTTAAAGGCAGCGTCCATAGGAAACTGCCTTGGTGGACCACTGTATGGTAATTTCTCCTTTCACTCTAAAAGCACAGCCCAGATCTCTGCACTGCATTTACCCTTCTTGCAAGTGACTGCGCTTCAGGGGAAAAACTGCAGGAACCGGTAATTTTTTTCTTTTTATTTAGTTAAACATAGTTTGTGTTAAAAACCAGCTGTGAAGCATGCCCATGAGAACCCTTCAATGGAGATATCTGCTGCTAAAGCTCAACCAAGTCAGCTGGGTTGTTTCCTGAAACAGAAAACCCTGAAGCCTACTTGTAACTAAACTCTCACTAAACTATAACCACCGTATTTTGAACAGTTAAAATACGCATGTGCTAAAATAAACAAGTCAACGTGGAACGTGTCAATGCAGAGAACAACTCCAGAAATAAAATCCAATCTTGTTCAAACACTAAAATTTTACTTTCCAAGACAGTTCTCCCTAGAAATCATTTCAAAGCAACCAGGAGGAACTAAGACTTCCTTTTCACTAAAAAGAAAAACCACCTCATTTCAAGACCTTAATATATCTCAAACAATAAGCACAAAATACTGCTACTTACCATGCAGGAATTTCCTTTCTAGCTTCTCAAACAATAACACACTTTGATTCAGTTGTTCACGGAAGCCTTCAGCAACATAATAATCTACATCACTGGCTTGAAGCAGTTCCTCAAAAGCTTTAATAAGGCTCGTCAGGTGTTGATGGAAAGCGACACAACCACTGCAGATCTCTTTAATTTGTTGGCATTCAAAGGAGAGTTCTGGAGCTTGTGAATGAGCTAACGATTCGTATCTGAGAAAATGAAATTATCTTTAAAGTAATTCACTGAACATAAATAATATTTAAATATAAATAAAAAGTGAATTAAACTTATATTCCTAAGCTATAATTTTATGTGACTCAATTTTCTTTTTAAATGCTTTTACAGCCACAATGAGAAATATATTGTCTCTAACTGTTGAGGTTTGTATTTATGGGCATAACTTGTGGGTTGTTACCCTTCACTTAACTGCTTCATTTGTTAAGATGGGCAGAAACTAAGGTGATGACTTTTTTTGTCCGCTTGGAAATAACCCGGATGGCAGGGAAAGGTGCTGAAGTAAGTAAGGGTGAATACATGAGAAGAATTTTTAAGAAAAGGTATTTTTCCTGACGGGTTGGTTTGTGCTTTGTTTTTCAGTTCACTGTGGAAGAACAGACAGAGCTGCTCCCTTCTTCTGAAACTTAATGTATTTCATACCAGGAGCACACTATTGGACTTTCTGAGCTGCTGGCTTCACCACGTCTGAAAATTCTGCACGTCTGCCTGTTTATTTACCAGAGACATGACCACAACAACCACTGTAGTGTCCAAAGTCTTGTACTCCACAAGCCAGGATATAAATTTGAACTTAGATCAATTCAATTTATTTTTCACTTGCAAATCTAGACATCCCCTTTATACTGTACCACAGACAGATTGTTTCTACGGAACCCTACACTAGTGGAGAGAAAAAAAGGAGAGAATCTGAAAAGATGCAGGGAATCAAACAAAATTTGGGGCATAAACAAAATCTATGACAGTGGGGGTGTTAAGAGAATTTTTATGACTTTTGTATAGGAAAAGATGCATAACTCATTTTTGGGTCTGTCACTTGTGGCTCATGCAGTTGTCCTAGCCAGTGGCCATAAAAACTTCACAGCGATCCATACTGGCTCCTTTCTGAATTTACAGTTAGGTCTTCCTTTGTAAAATGGATGAGGTATATTTTCGAGGTATGTAAATTTATATGTACCATGTAGCAGAATTGTATTTTATGATAGTAATACTGAGAGATATACAGCAGTCCATGCTGGAGGTGGCTCAGCGTCTCCAAAGACAGCCAAAAGGCTGAATACTTTTCTTTGTTATCCTTCCTGCCATTCTACAGGCCCTTGGGACAATTACAATATTAGAAGGGGGGGGGGAAAAAAGGAAGGAAGTGGAAAGTTAAAAAAGGTTTGGTCTTATGGGACCCCATTCTGTGTCTGTGATTTGCATGTACACCAGCCAAAATGCTGCCCCCAGTCTTATCATACAAAATGCAAGACTGATGCTTTCCAGCATCCCATAAATCATTTTCTAGCTTATAAGCTTATGCTATAAACTTTCATTCATTAATTTCTATATATATCTACTTTCACATCCTTCAAAGGAAGGTGTTACGGCACTCAACTGCAAAATAAATTATAACTAGAGCCTAAACTTCTGATTTTACACAGGAAGTCTGGTCACACAAACAGGACTAACAGGAATCTGCCAGCCAACTGCCCAAGGAAACACTGCTATCTTAAATGGGACGTTCCATTGCCTTTTTCAGGTGACAAGTGATGCAAAACTGTAATACTCTGTAAGCAGAGTTCGGCCCAGCTGACAGAGCATCCTGAGAGGATCTGACTTTGCTCACGACAGGATGTCCTGCAGCAAAGAGAACTGTGGCCCTGAGGTGTGGGGAGAGACACCAGTGTCTGGCTCAGAATTGTTACAGAGCATGGTATGAGCTGATCAGGAGCAGTTCTGTTTAAAGAGAAATACTGTCTTGTACTTCAAGGCATCTTTTAACTAAACATTTCAGTTGCTTTATGTTGATGTTAGGGAAATTTAGCCTTTACCATAACAACACGCTCCTATCTGAAGAAAATTTTCTTTGCATTAGCTTCCTACAGTATTTGCTATTGCTATTTAAAAAAAGGAACCCGAAACAGTAATAGCTTTACTCACTTGGATGGTGATGTTTGGCTCAGTTTGTTCCGAAGATGATACATTTCATCAAGGCTTATATTTGCAATTTGCTGTTTCTCAAGTTCTGCCTCATTTGCTGATAGTAGTTCCTTAAGGTTTTGTGCTGTCCGTGTATCAGGTGCTTTTGAAGACTCTGAATTCCTGGTTTCGGTGTGGATCTCGTAATCCATCAGCTGATGGACACTAGGAAATGTTCTGATGTCTTGCAGAGGTGTGTCTTGCACTTGTGCAATGTGTCCTTCCAGGGGCAAGGCCGCGTCACTCAAAATTCTGCTGCAAATACTACTCGATAAAAGGTGGTCAGAGGTCTGCAAATGAAACACGAACGTTCTGTACTTTTCAAGCTCAGCCTTCATATTCTTAATTCTTTGTTTCAGTTCTTCTATATTGTCTATGACTTCACAGTCATCAAGTGCATCTGTACTTGTTACACTTAATTTCAGAGAAGGCAAGCACTTGGAACCTGAATATGCAGTGGCTGAGTCAACGTCCTCATGTTCCATGGAATGAAACTCTTCGTTTATCTCTTTTAATGAACGCTGGATGTTCACGTTGCTAATGTTATGATGATTTTGCATTTCTGAAAAACAGGAGGCTTGCATGTGAATATTAATATTTCTTTATCTGGCATTCTGTTCTTAACAGCACTAGGATGAATTCATTTACTTCTATAATAACAGAATAAAAATGCAGAATAATTATGAAATAGACAATATTAGTTTGGGACTTTTGACCTCTTTCTGTGATTTGCCCATTTATTCAACTTGCACATCAAATATTTCAAACCCCTTATCACCTTTCAAGTAAACAATAGACAAAATATACCTGCTTTTCTTTTCCCAAATTATTGTAAATTTACTTTTGCTATGCAGAGTCCCAAATCAGACACCCATGAAGCCAAAACCCTTCTGGCCACAAGGTGATAGCCTCGAACATAAGGCACTGAGATTTAAAAGTAGTCTCCATGACCATTTAAAAACCACTTAAAAATGGTTCTAAAACTTCCAATTAAATATTCTTTTTCTCCTCACTTCAAAAATCTATACAAAACCAACTGGAGCACAAAGTCAGTGGAATTTAAAAAAGATTATCAAGAAAATAGTAAAATTTGAAAGAGAAGCTTTAATAACTTCTTTTAAAAATGTGTCCTAAGAAAAATCCATAAAAATGTTTTGTGCTAAAGATTTTACTGGACTTATTTGGCATGCACATCACATCCCTTAGTTGACTTTCCCATTCATAAGTAATGCAATCACCCCAGATTCACATCAATAAAAGCTATATATTCCTACATCTATTCTATGTTTATGGCTCTGTGTATGTTAAGGGCTGTACGTTTAAGTATCTAGGAAAATGGTTATTTTCTGGTTACCAGTAAATTAAATTTTCCCCTTCTATTAGTTCTGCAAAAGATCACTACAAATTAGAACCTTCCTTTTGGGAGTCATTCATTGATCCTGCAGAGGTCTTAATACTTTCAAATTGGTTTCCATGGAGAATTTGAATGCCCAGGTTCAAGCTCTAAATCAGTACAAAACTGGGGTGGTGAAGGGGGGGAGGCAGCTGTATACGAAGGCCCAAGTCAAGCTCAAACACAAGAGAACAAAAC
Organism: Ceryle rudis; assembly: GCA_033439905.1. Classification (NCBI taxonomy): domain Eukaryota; kingdom Metazoa; phylum Chordata; class Aves; order Coraciiformes; family Cerylidae; genus Ceryle; species Ceryle rudis. Next base: position 53,104 of record JAAGNO010023468.1, on the reverse strand, counting down.
AAATATAAGCTAAAAGAAAAAAAAAAAAAAGATGAAGGTGCAATACTGGGATATCACCATATTTGAAATCAAGGCTAAATAATGTTCTCTGCAGTACAAAGATCGTTGCACACCCTTCCGTGTGTCACGCGAGAGGTGACAGAATCACAGGACAGCAATGCTTCCAAGAAAATACCCGTGTATGAATTCAAGGAGAGACACTGAATAAGGGAATGCAACACTTCAGTTCATTAGCTTCTCCTCCTCTCTGTCAGTTGGTTGCTGCACTAACACAGATGTCAAAGAAGGTTGCAGACTGAGATGGAAAAAACCCAGATACTGGCTGAACCCTTAACCTCTGCCATCCTGATTTCATGCAAACGTTCCAGATACCAAAATGAGGGAATAAAAACAGACATTAGGGAAGAAATATTTCTGATTAGAATGCCGGTTACGGTTTTTAATGAAACACTGCCCTTTAATTAAAGGAGAACTAATAAGCTCTTTGTGCATATATGTGTCAACACACACGGTGGGCACACACGGAGCACGATCCTGCAAACCAACTGCCCGGCTTCAACGAAGATACTTAAACAAGGAAAATTAATGGTGTGAGAAAGGATTACAAAATTGGCCATATCCTCTGTACTCTCTACACAACATGTTAACCAGGTTGTTCAAGCCCTCTCAAAAAAGACTAATGGATGATGCAGAAAACACGTAATACACAGTATTAAGCCTATTTGCATTTTCATTAAACGATTCCATTAGGTTTCAATCTAGTTGAATGCCTTCAAATAATTCAGATCAGCAAAATTCTATCATTCAGTTGCTTCATTCCAATAGTTCATAAATAGATGCAGGAGCAATAAGTAACAAACATTTAATTCAGAAAGGAGTTCAGAAGTGAGGACATTAGCAATAGAGATCAGAGTTAGGCATACAACTCATTATTTTTACTGGAAACCAGACTCATAAATCCCTGTGGCCCTTCTGAAAGCATAACCCTTGAAAGACCAGCTTGGATTCTTACTGCAATTAATCCCTACTAGTTAAGAAAACAAGGTTTAAAACCCACAGATGATGGCAAGGGAGACAATTACCTGCAGTGCCCTATAATTTTGGACAACTCGGAAGAATTTCAAGTTTTACTGTACCATATAAACACTCTACCTGGACAGTTTTGCTGATTTTTGTCCATCGCATATTCATTCTTGCCCCCTGTGCCTGGATCAACATCTTGCAACTCCACCTGAACCCCACTATTATCCACTTTGGGCAATGAGTCAGCTGGAGAACAGTGGGGAAAACAGAAGTCAGTGACTGGAAAAAAAAAAAAAAAACAAACCTCATTCCTATCAGCTTAAGTATTTACAATTAAGCTGTGCCATCTCTGTCCCCTACCACAGTAGCGTTGTCATTAACCACAATGTCTCTATGACCTCTGTGTTTGGCAATGGCTCACTTGATTTAATCTTATTTCTTTTCTTCACACCTCCTTTCCCTCGCCTATCATTTACATTTCTACTCGGGGTTTAATCTAACTGCCAAGCACATTTTTTCTTTTTTTTAATACCACCCCAAATCCTTCTATAATACCCACTGTCCTCTGCCTTACCATTTGTCATACTTTGCTGTTCCAGATACTTTGTCAACGACTGAGTTTATATTAACCCAGCCACACTGGAAGCAGACACAGATGACTTGACTGAGCAGTGGAATCTTGGAAAGACTTACTTGTGCAGCATAAAGAAATAAGTCTTTTTGTACTCTCCTGTCTCCATTACAGACAGTTTTCACAAGATTTGGCATCCTATAAAAGAAATTTTTCATTCGCCTAAATATTGACACATATGTGTGCATGTGTGGGCATCCTGTGAGGCTGTCAGTTATTATATACTTTATGCCATGTAGACACAGCACTTTCTATTCCATATAAAGCTGCTTTACATTCTAGTGGCAAAGATAAAAGAGGAAAAAAGTGGTTTTTTTCAAGATCTATACATATTTGCCTACCCAAGAAAGATTAAGCAGCACTGTACCTACGTGAAAATGATCCGGTTTTACTTCCTACTACAAGAAAATAAGCCACTCTTTCAAGCAGCATTACAAGTCATTATGGCTGCTCTTTATTCACCTCTCACTGATGTGCTTTCCTGTGCAGGCTCTTCTTGAAGGTTTTCAGTTCCAGACTCATTCAATAATAACTCTCCATTTGTTTGTGGCTGAAATAGTTTGTTTTGTATTTCAGATGCTTTCAGACCTTCATAAGGTGGTTTGGTATGATGCTGTAGTTTTGAACCTGACTTCTGCATACTGGAGTTCAAAGGCACATTTCTTAATGGCCTGGATGATTTTAAGAGAACAGGCAGATGGGACTTCTTCTTGGGCAGGTAAACAGAATCAGTCTGAAAAAGGTGTGGCATAAAATAGGAAATTGGTAGCTGATATGTAACAAATAAGTAAAGGAAGTCTAAACAAACATTCCAGGAAAAATAAGTATTTTCCTGTAAGATCAGTCAGCTGTCACATTAGTTTTGAAAACAAGATCACAATACCCTTGCAACATTAAAAACAAACATTCAGAGAGGGGAAAAAACAAACAGACAAACAAACATATCCCACTGGCTCAATTTTCTGTACTGCTGCTTATGCATCTGCAGCCACACAGTGAATGGCTTCCAGTTCATGAACCAAGGCAGCAGTTCACCACTGACTAGCAAAGGCTTTTAATCAGTAGGTGTATTAATTAACTTGGGATTTGTGAATGCCCTAGGAAAATAGTTTTTCACCCAAACTGACCTCTCTAACCGCTGCTTCCCACTCTCATTTATATCATAAATGTCTGACAGCCCATTAACTCCCTTAAATCCTTTATTTTTATTTAAACTGAGATCCTCCTCATCTTTCACAAGCTCCTGAGCTTATTTTCCTGCTTCCTTTTGTCTCCACACAACAGCCCCTACTTTGTACCAGCCTACCTCCAATACTTTGAGAAAAACAACAGAGCTTTGCAGCAGCCACAGAGCAAATTCTGCCAGAGAGAAATTCTTTCTGTACAAGAATAGCTTCTTCACTCATCTACTCAATAAATTGCTTCTGCAGGATTTCCGTTTCCTACTGTAATGGACATTCCACCATCGAATTTGAGGGGAGGAAGTTAAATTTCTTAAGTCACTACATTTCGGCCTCTCACCTTTCGATGACTGCATAAAATAAACGTGTCCTTGTTTAAACCACAGAGCATAAAATAGTGCCATCCCCCAAAAGATCAAATCACGCAATATGTTGATGGGAGTTACGGAACTGTGTGCAATGATAATAAAAATCAATAATGGCATGTTCAGATAGATTTGGTTTATTTTTTTCCTTGCTGTTCATTTGCTCCACCAGTGTCATAAGGCGCATAATTTCTTTTACCACCCAATGTATTCTGAAATACCTTTCCACATTCATTTCTTAGCAATTATAGTCCTTGCACAGTTTAAAATAATAAAAAGCAAGTTCTATTTTCCTAATGACATACTCAATTCCTTTTGTACATACATGAATACAATATCATTTGGAGGCTGAAATCTAAATCCAGGTGGGATGAACTTCCTGCCAGTTTTACTAAACTGCACTAATAACGTCGAACCATTTCCAGCTGTCCTGGGGCTGTTGTACAGATATATACATCACCCAGATTACCCCAAGGCCAGTTCAGCTGGCTACAGGAAATTATTTATAAAAGCCATTCAGAAGCAAAAGATACACTGCATTAGTCCAAACAAGAAAGCTTTCAAAGCAATTGACTCAGGGATTGCGTTGAGGTTGCAACTGATTAAATGAGAGAGGAATGGGGAAAATGAATCAAAAAAATATACTGAAACTCAATGAAAACAGGAACTCATAGAAAAGAATTGCTCAAAGAACTTTAGGTATGCCCTGGGGAGGGCAGACAGGCCTTTACCTGCCTTCAGAGCTTGTCCTTCATTCCTGAGCAGTAAAACCAGCAACTCAGATATCATTCGTGTTCTCAAGCAAACCCTCACAAGCAGATCATCATTAATAGAGCAGCTCAGTGCTCAAACCACTTCTCCCTCTATTACCCATCTTTACTACTCCTGCTTTCCATCTGCCCTCTTCTCTTCCTTTGTTCCTGGAGTCAGATGCCCTGGATAGCACCACGACAGATGAGAAAGCACATCCACTCCTTTCTGTCTCAGGCCAGCCAAGGCATCCCAAAGGAACGGCTACTGCAGCAGCCAACCTGCCAAACACGACTGACCAAA
>JAAGNO010023468.1:34610-48751 GCA_033439905.1 Ceryle rudis | reverse complement strand
TTCTGTCTCAGGCCAGCCAAGGCATCCCAAAGGAACGGCTACTGCAGCAGCCAACCTGCCAAACACGACTGACCAAATGCCTAACAGACCAGGGACATTTCCATTACCCTCCTCTTTGCTTCCCAAACATGAAATTTTTTTGAAGTTGGAAAATTACCGACAATAAGGAAAGCTTAAGAAACTAATAATGTGCCTGAAGGTATTCTAATATCTGATGATGTGTAAACTGTTTGATGAAACAAAGTGGTTTTTAACGAGTTACGTAGGTTTTCACTTTTCAGGGGTATCATAACCTATTGCTAAGATGTCTTGAATTGTCTAGGGTATTTGTCAGGGATCAGCTGTGCATGCCAAAATCTCTTCCTTAAAATCCCTAACTCTCCTGTGATGCTCAGGCCTGTAGAGAACAAAGTTGTATCAACATCTCTTGGTTTACAAGCCTCTTCCTTCAGAAAAATGAATCCAACAAGAACAAGCCAAAATAAAAACGAATTGTTCCCCATTGCTAGCTCACAGAAGTCTCTTGATCACTCAAGTCATGGAAACCATTCTTTGCAGAAGGTGCCACAACATTCTCTATTGGCAGCACACACAATTAAAAGCCATCCTCTCCTTTGTCTGCTCTGCGAGACCCAAAATATTCAGTTTCAACTTCACTTCTGTAACTGTTACTGAAACAATACACGTGAATTCTTAGTACTAGACAGTGTTTTCCCAACTCTTTGCTTGGGATCACAAACTGCCTGGGTACAAAAGGCTCGAGCACTCATCTGGCACAAGCAAATTACATCTGTATTCACAAAACAGATTCAGTGCACTTAGGTTCCAAACAAATACCAAGAACTGCCCCCAGAGTTTCTTACAGAGCACTACTGGTCATACTCTGGTAGATGCAAGACAGAATGCTAAGATGTTAATAAAAGCATAGAATTAAGATTGGAGTTTGTTGAAATCTACCATGAACTCCTCATGCAAATCTTCAGTTCTGTAGCCCTCATTTGCCAGTTAGACTTAATAAGCTCCCAGTTCAGAACACTCTGGTTCTGCGTTTTATGAACCTCTCTGCAGAGATAGAAGGCAGCACAGAATCAGGCCATTATGCTACGAACAGTCTCTCCCTCCAAAAGCTGCAATATTTACCAGTAGCTGGTCCCGGTGAGAATTGAAATTCAATTAATTAATGTTCTAAAGCAGACTGAAGTATGCGATGAAAAGCTCTGAACATTAAGAACAATTATCTAAAATATGTTTGGCTTACATCTCTTTCTAATGTTAAAAATTATACAAAAGCAATATTTAATATTAGAAATGAAACATATTTTTTCTCTTTTATACATCTATTCCCTAAGTACCAAAAAGAGAATCTTAAATAAACTTACTTCATTTGTTCTTCTTGTAAAAAAACCTCTTTCATGCTGTTCACCCTTCTTATACACATTTTCTTGCTGATGTTCTCTTTCTGCATTTAATCTTGAATATTTTTGCCTTTCTTCTGAGGCTCCTTTTTCTCCTTCATGTTCGAATCTCATGACATTACTCTCTAAAGTCATTGTTTGTGTAGCTGCATCTTTCAATTCCACTTTCAACAGCTCAATATCCTTATTAATCTGTGGCATTGCGTCTGGATAAAGCTTCTCTTTCCCATCAAAAGTTGATTTCAATTCTACTTGCTGCTTTAAGAATTTATTGACCTGCTTGAAATGTTTAAGTTCAGCTCTTAGCTGAATAATCATTTGCCTAAGATCTTTTTCATCCTTTTTCTCTGTATCTTCACTTGAACATTCTTCCTCAGTTGTGTTCAGATGATCTAAGAGTTCATTTACAATTTTCATTTGTTCTTGTCTGCTGTACTCAGGAAAGAGGAAAGTAAAGGCATGAATTCTGATTTTTATTTAAGTAAACAAGAATACCTTCTAAGAAACTCTTTTGCGGCGTCTTGACGTTTGAAATTCCCAGGAGATTCCATTTTCCTCACTAATGAATTACTAATGAACAGAATTTTAGGAACCTCCCCACAACACGGGTTATATCATAGATTCTCTCATCAATGCTTTTTCTTCTTTTGTTTGCTCTACTACCCCTCTCCCCGTTTGTGAACGGATACGAAACTTCTGGTAACTAAATCAATTGCTTATGTAAAATAGCAACATCAGAAATAGGAAGGATTTTCATAGGACTTTACTCTGCTTTTAACTACCTTAAAAATAAAATTCTACCAAAATCACAGGAGACTTCAGATGTTCTGAAAAATCTATCCCTTCATGTCTTTCTAATGTAACAAGGAAGATGGAAACTTGAGAAAACAGCCAAAAGCCTGCAAAACCAGCTCACTACAGATGACCAAACTGCCCCACAGATGACTAGTGGTCCATGAAAGTAGTATTTTGAGAGAAACTGAAGCCAGACAAGAGACATAAGCAAGCCCTCAAATTCTAGAAATGATTTCTCATGTTCAACAGAGAGCTGTTCGTGCCACTGAACATATAAACCAGCATTTCAAACAACTGCAATTGCACAGCTAGCATTTGAAATGGTAGACACTAACCAGGCTTTTTATGTCTTTCTCTGGCATTTAATGTCATTAGTGAGAATTCAGTTATGCAAAGTACAGGCTAATCACCAGTCAGTCTGGTCATTTATACTTGAACATAGAAAAGATTACACACTAGAGTGGTAAAGATGATGGTGCTGGAATCGCTCATTAGCAGACTTTAAGTAAAGTTAACAAATAAAACAATGTTACCTATTGATCTTCGGAGAGTAATCCCATTTACCACTTACTAGTGCTTTCACAACTAAGATCATTTATGCCTGTTGGAGAGTTTTAAATAGTACTGTAAAAATACAGAATTGCTCGAGTAAAGTCAAGTGCAGCGTGTGCTGAACACAGAAAACAGGATTTGACTTCAACGCCGCAGGTCACCAACATTGCTGAGCACAACGCATATGGAAGGTCATTCCCACTACTCTCCAGAAACCACCACGGCTACGAAGGGACAGCACTGGAGAAAGCCATGTAATACTGTAGGCAGTCATGACCGTGTGGAGAGAACTAGGAAAGGAAAATGAGAACGATCTCCACCAAAGCTCCAATTCACTTTCCAACCAGGAGATTAAGTGCTGTAAGCATGAAATTGCGTGAAACAAAACTAGTCAGGGTGTGATTTTTCTGTACACCCTTTTCTCGCTTGGTATTGTCCAGTTGCTATGGAAATGAGCCTTTCAGCTGGGAAGTGATCACGCTAGAGCGTAACACCCGCACACTTGAAAAAACTTGGTTACACCAGGGCTATATGGATTGAGTTATTTCCCTGTATGAAAAGTGACCCAAGTACTTACAACACAGTTCATCTCAGCACAGTCCTACAAGTTACACCAGGATAACCAGTTAGCCAGCTGCAGAGCATGGCCCCAGACTCCCTAACCTGCTGACAGAGCGCAAACCTCTGTCCAAGCAGTTGAGCGGGAATGGAAAAGGCCACAAAGCACACAGAAATGTCCACTCAAAACTAACCCTGTCAAACAGGCATTGTAACAGCCCTTTTCTCCATTCTCCGTTCCTTACACATACAACTTCTACAGCAGTACAGTGTTGTCCCCTCCACCACACCCCCTTTCACCAGTCTGTGCTTTCAGGAATTTTATAGGTTTTAAAAAAAAAAAAGTACCACCTATTATCATCTGAGCCCTTTAACACTGCTAGACCCCATCCTGAAAATAACCAGTCCCTACAGTATAACTCCGTGTATCGGTAACTTTGGAGAGGGGTTTTTTTTGTCTTGTAATGGGTTTTTCATAAGGATTTCTACTGATAGTATGTTTCCTAATTACTTAATTGCATGATAGACTAAAATGGCTCTGAAGGCGCCTTGCCAATCTCTCAGGTAAATTAGACAGTGCCATTATCTAAATTCACTTTAGCAAAATTACTTTATTCTCTTCTCAAATAGAAATACTGTCAAAAGCAGTGCATATCCCTCATACTTACGTAGATTCCAGTACAGATGTTCTATTTTCTCTTAAAAGAGATGTGAGCAAGTTCTCTTCTGTTTCATGTTCACTCATTCCTATTCTGCCCAAGTGTTTGCCAGTTGTCTCACGTTCAGACTGAGGTTTACTTGGACTCTTGCAATGTCTGTCTTTGCAGAAACTCTCCGAATAGCCCGATGGAGTTATCTGTTAAAAAATCGCAAACATTTTCTTATTACACAGGTATGTAATGTTCTATTAAATTCAGGGCTGTAATCTTTTTGTAATCGGGTTTTGTAATTCCTGATGCTCTTTATCTACATTAAGAAGCATCCACAGACATTTCGTTTACTATTTATTAATTGAAAAACTAATTAACATCTATTTCATATGATTAATCTGTAGTGATTGGTTGTTCAGTAAGTAGTAAGTGGACTTCCCTGAAGGTCTTTTGTCTGTGAAGAGTTATGAAAATTCTGGAATGTTGCCTGAAGATTATAGCTAACTTTTTATTAGTTTGCCTTTGAATCATCTGTCTTTACAGTACAAATTCTGTCCTGGGATCTCCAGATGCAAGCCCTGATGGCAAGGACAGGATGCAACTTGAAGTATTTACCAACTGCCAACTTCTTCTGTGCAACACCATAGATATGTCTTGGGAAATTTCTACATGGGGTCTCCCCAGTAATTCAACCCCCATCTAAACCAATTAAAGCCTTCTGTATCAGTTACGCTGGACTTCAGACCGGGCCCATTTGGATACAATTTCCATCAGCAGACATCAGCAGTGAGAGATTAAGATGTCTGAGAGTCCAGAGAACCGTTCCGTCACTTACCTGTTTATCCACCTCACAAGGAAAATCCAAAGATACTTGAAGGCAAACCTAGGAAACAGAGAACTCAGAGATTACAAAGAACAGAACATCATTATTCTCCAACATTACTAAACAAAATGCCCCATTTTGTGTCATATCTTAGCACGTTACAATTTTTAAACCAGAAATGTTCAACTTTAGTGGCACGCTGTGATCCACTGCAACCCGAATTATTTCATGACTGCATTATGCTTGATATTACATCACTTTTGAATGCCAGAATACAAGGACAGCAGATTCCTCTCTGTATGAAAATGTTGTCAACAAGTTACTGAGACATCAGGTATTTCTACCCTGAAGAAGGATCTACAGTGGTTTTTCTGCAATCAAAGCGGGAAGTGAGTCTTATCTGATTTGTACTGTAGGCCTGACTGCGACAGAGGCTGGAGATCTGTGTGTGTGCATGGAAAGAAACACAATTTCAAGGGACTTTGACATCCGCATTAAGGAAGACTGTAAGTGCTTGAACAAGACAAGGACTAAACAAAAGCTATCTTGACTGCAAAACCCTAGCAGCAGAAAAATATAGGAAAAAGCTTTCAGAAGCTCTTTAAGATAACAATTAGTTGAAAGCAAAAATCAGATACCAAGAGAAGGACGCTTTGTTTGCAAAAGACTCTGTGTTCTAGGAAAATAACAATTTAAAGGCATTCAGAGAAAAGAGTACTGTGACATAATGTACCCAGAGCAGAGTCCTACCTGACTGACCCTCTCAGAAAACTGACTGTTCTGCATCTTCCTGTCATTGTCACCATCTTCAGTCTGCATCACAGGCTCCTCTGTTATTTCAAGACACTACACAAAGGTATGGAATGATGTGAAAATGTAGCACAAAAAAAAAATTAAAAAATACTGTGATATGAAACATGCATAAATAAGTCAGTGACATGTCTTAAAAGAAAAATAAAAAAAGCCTGTAATACAAAGTGACAAACACTGAATTAGATTTCTTCAGCAAGATCAAGGAAAATTAGTATAAAATCCAGGAATAACTCATATTAAATACTGTGAAACCTTATCTTATACTTTCCTTCCTTTCTATTTAACCCTTTCTCCTCGTAATTTACAAAAACTATAAAAATCACTTAGCCTCTTCTGGCAAAGGCCCTCTAGATCTTCAGTCATATTCTCATTGTGCCTCTCTTATTTTCCGATTTCCAGAATTTATTTTCATTTGCTACACAATTTAGGCTCTTTGCCAGCATCCAAGAAATAGATGCTTTCAAAACAAAGCCCCTGTAGTTGCTGTACACTACAAAGATTCACCATAACACCGGAGGGTACAATCTGCTGTGCCTTGCCTAAATTTGCCCATTTGTAGAAAATGGTGCCAAATCATCTTTTTGTCTGTATTTTCCACAGAACCCAATCCATCTCCCATCACTTATATTTCCTGAGCAAAGAGGAGGAGGAAAACAAGTTTTTATAGTAGCAGAACCCAAGTTCCTGACCTCAGCATTATGGACAGAATCCCTCTGGCTGCAGGAAGGGACGAGACGCAGACACTGCTCCTCTCTCAACAGCAGCCAAGACCACGACTGCACGAGCTTCATTTACAATTCACCTTACGCAAGCTCACAACTCAAGCTCACCACTCACCTCCTTTACTCAGTTTGCTCTGCTGGTGAGGACAGAACTTAGCCTTGCCTATTTCCACTTAATACCGATCGCAAGAGAATCTCTGATTTACAAAGAATTACTGTATTTGGGAGCCACATTCTGGCACAGTCTGTCAGACAGCACCCTGAGTACAACGACAGTCTTTCATCCCACTTTGGGATCCGCCATGAGTGACCTGAAGCTACCACATTCCACCTCTCATTCCCCTGTGATAAGACCCAATGGGACGTTTATATAATCTTGGTTTATAGTAACATTGCCCAATCTAATAGAAAAAGATAGTTAGTTAAGATTTCTTCTGATAAAATCCAGGTAAATAGTAGAAGCATGCAAAAGCAACGGTAAATATCAATGATGCCTAAACCTGCACCTTAGGCAGGATACAGCCCTGTCACAGAGTCAATCTTGCATTGGATAACAAATTTGCTATTAAAGCACTTTGGGCAATAATCACAGAATGGTTTGGGTTGGAAGGGACCTTAAAGATCATCTGGTTCCATTTCTCCCTGTCATAGGCAGGGACATCTTCAACTAGAGCAGGTTGTTCAAAGCCCCATCCAACCTGACCTTGAACACTTCCAGTGATGGAGCATCCACAGCTTCCCTGGGCAACCAGTTCCACTGTCTCACCACCATCACAGTGAAGAACTTCTTCCTTACATCTAGTCTAAATCAACCCTCTCCAGTATGAAGCCATCACCCCTTGTCCTATCACTACAAGCCCTTGTAAGAAGTCCCTCCCTCACCTTCCTGTAGCTCCCTTCAGATACTGATGGCCACAACAAGGTCTCCCTGGGGCCTTCTCTTCTCCAGGCTGAGCAACCCCAACTCTCTCAGCCTGTACATAGCACTGCTGACTGTTACAGTCATATTTTGGTGTGACTTGGATAACAAAGAATTCCTTTAAGACAAGAAAAGCAGAATCTTGAGCATCGTTAAAAAAAATTGAGATTATAGGTACAGAGACTCAGCTGATGGCCTGAAAGGAAAGAAACTGGTGTCTAGGGGTTGTGGATGTGATATTTATAGCTTTGATGGATATACAGAGCAGTGCTGAAACTTATGGCATGAAAAGAGAAATCTGCTTCCCCAGTACCACATGCTGGAAAGTCTCGGCTCACGGAATGTCAGTCCATCCGCAGACAAACAGGATTCTGCAAGGAATGTTATTTTTTTCTTCCTTCAAACACCGGGAATCAAATGTACACTTGGGGTTTGATTTTTTTAACTGAGTATGCATACAATGCATGCATGTATGTATGACATAAATGAGAAAAATCTTTTACCTTCCAGTCCCGAGCAACTCTAATGGCTTCAGGTATGAATTTTAAAAGCCAGAAACCAGATGGTGCAGCGTATTCATGTATTTGCTTTTTACTATTACAAATCTATATTGAAAACAAACTTCCAAGTCACGTTTGAATTCTTTTGGTATTTTCACTCAGACTTGGTTTTCTAGGACAACACAAAGTAAAGACAATCTGAAAACTGGAGGAAGCCACAGGTATGATTGTGGTGTAGGGCAAGGGCATGTATTAGAGAGATCTCTTTGTTGTAACTGTGGGAAGCCAAGAGTCCAATAACGTTAGCTACTAATAAAAACCTGTTAGGGTTTCAACTTCCATGTGTAGATTCAGGACAAACTCTGTATTTGTGTATTAAATATAAACTTCTTTGAACATATAAGTTATTCACCTAATGCAACTACCTTTTATGACTCAGTATTTTTTAGTACATGCTTTTGCCAGGCCAGGATTTAGTTTAATGAGTGATTGTTAGAATGAAACTATTAGAGAAGACCACCAGGTTACAGCACACTGCTACAACAACTGCAGTTTGAGTCTGGTCCTGCATCCGAGAGACTGAAAAGAAACTTTCTGTGCTCCAAGGAATACAATCTAATGTTCAACAAAAGATTAAAAGAAAATAAGTGTCTTAAGGCCAGGAAAAAAAGTCTACCAAGAATAAGCTGCCTGGTTAAAGTATTTCCTTGGAGACTTAAAACCTTGAGAATGTTTTTCCTAAATGAACCACTGCTATGCTTGGTTTGCAAACATCCCTGGAGCCCTGAAGGCTGAAATCACTGAGGCTGCTTCTCTCAGAGAAAGCAGATGTTCAGAGGACAGTACAAAAACAACCTTTTTTTCTCCTCCTTCTCCCTCCCTTCCAATCACGAAGCAAAGAAAGAGAGTACTCGGGGCTGTCAGAGCTTGAGGAGATGCCCTGCTGAGGCACCAACACGTAGACTCATCTGAGCTGTGCTCTAGCTTTGTAAAGGAGAAGGATGGGTTCATTTTAAGACCCTGCAAAGGGCACATCTTCCCGTGTCTGTCCAAATTCCTCTTCCAGCACATATGTCGGTGTCATCTCAGCACTACCTGCCAATAAATTCTAGCCCAAAATATACAAAAAAAACCCATAACTTGAGAGGTTTTTGACTGCATATTAATAAATATGCAAAACACCCAGTTGTGACAATCCATAACCCAAAAAACAGGTTGCCATTTATTGTCCAGACCGATAAAATGGTACCTTCTACACTAAAGAATTTTAATTACAAATCCTTTCACTTTGGAGCTCCCTAATAATATTTTATCATCATTCTGGCAGAGGTTAAAATACTGTATTATACTTTCCTATTTCCTTTACCAGAATGTTGAAGTTTATTTAGATTTTACAAGCTTCGCTCTTTGTCACTCTACATTTAATTTCATGTAAGTAGCTCTAGATGTACTTTCTGTGCTGAAACAAATGCAGGAGCACACAGTATCTTGTCATGATCAATCTTAAGCCAGGACACAAATTCCTTTGGCATTAAGTACGGCATCAGTGGGGGGGCAGCACCCTCTGCAGGATAACGAGGCAAACTGCTAAAAATATTAATTAAGGAGAGTGCATGCACTCTGAAACAGATTGCCCACAAGCTTTTCATGCAGACCTATTACAGTAACATGTAAATTCATTATTTTAATAAAAGCCACGGCACCCCTGAAGGTCGATCTATAATTTAAACCATATTTCAATTAAGGGTTGCATAAGTATGCATTAAAACTGAAAAAGCAGGAATATTTTTTGACTTTTAGCGATTGCTCCCAGTGCATTTGCAGCACATACGGTAAGAGACATGACCCTTTTTCCACAGTCCCGAGGAAAAACCATCAATACCACAGACCCAGTTCTTGTATTAGGCAAAATCTACACGACTGATTTAAACTATTCCCAGTGTTCTGTTCTTTGGACTTTAATTCAGAAATTCAAGACACAAAATACCAGCACCATCATTATTGCTTTGCTATTTTTTCTTTCCTATTCAGTATGCTGTCCACAACAACAGTGTAACTAAAAGAAAAAAAAAAAAAACCACAACAGAATATAAAGAAAATTACTACCAGCCACATCTCAAGTAACACTTTAAAACAAGCCAGAAGGTTCACCAGAATCTACCACAGCCATCAGTCACACATAGTAAGACACATGGGGACCCCAGCACCTAAAATGCTTCTCAGTGGAAATACTTTGCTAAAACCTCTTCCCCATAGCTAAAAAGAATCTTAGCTTTGGGCAAAAGAATGGAATGCCCGGCAGTGATTACTTCCCTGCACCAACCAGCAATGTACCACAATGCTGGCCCCTTCTTCATCTATTTTCACCCCTGTTGCATAGGAAGGAACAGCCACACATTTAAGTGACCTCAAGTGCTATTGTCTCCTTTTTGGCTACAGTGAACCCTAGTTGTTTTGTAGGGGCAGAGGAGATGTGAACTAAGCTCTGACAGAATTAGACATAGCGTGAGAATGACTCTTGAACAGTAGAGAAGTGAACTTTCAGTAATAACTAAAGTGTTATACAAAATACTGCTTTCTTTGTAAAATTAACTATTTCCTCCCCTTTCAATTGACAAAGCAAATAGATCACAGGCCCAATTAATATTTTAATGTGTACGCTGCTTCTTTAAAATCAACTTGACACGTCCCTGAATACTTGCATCGAGCTGATTCTCTGTTGTGCTAACATCTTAAAAGTTGTTTACATCATTAATTTAAAAAGTTATTATATGGAATTAGCAACCTAAGCCCCGAGGGTTTTATACTCATTTTGCACTGATGTAAATGACTCCACAAGGTATATTAGATGTCAGAGTCAGACTCACTACTGTAACACAGGAAACCTACCTCACTGTGGTTTAATATTTTTAGTGCTTCCTTCCCTTGAGAATCTGTTGTATAAAGTCCAAGCTGTTTTTTCTTAAGTTCTTGATTAATTGACTGCAGATCCTTAACCATCAAGAGAAGGTCAGTAACCTGAAAGGAAGAACAAGCAAAACTGGTAACATCCATGCTAGTATGAAAACAAGTAATGATGTATAATATCACCTATGAAATATGTATGATATATAAAAATCTCAGGTATAGATCGCCAGGTAAATCAAAACTGCAAGTTGGAAAGCCTGGGTTTCTATACCTGCTCATGAGGCAATCTCCCTATTCATGAAAACACGATTACCTAGCTGTTAGTGTTCAAGAAACCTGAACTTCTAAGACTGTAGTTTCCAGTCACGTTATTAAGTTGAGGTTTCACAACTCAGCTGGAAGAAGAAACCTGAAGGTACCTCACACCAACAGGCTTATTTGGAAGCAATGTTTTAGTGGAAGGGAAACCAGCATTACAGGGAAATGGCAGCATTCAGAAACTACCTGTTCTTTCTCAAACACCCTTTATAAGCCACTATCATTCTGAGTAGCTCCACAGGTAAAAATCTGAATGGAGAATCTCATTTAAACTCTTGAACAGACATTACTCTCACAGACTCACGTGAGCATATCAAGAAGACAATGTCTGCAGAGGAAACTGAAATCTTTAATTTAGACTCAATACATTTGGGAAAAAAAACCCAAACAGATCAGCTTTCGGGTATACAAACCCTTTTTCAAGTGAGAAATGGTTTAAGTGTCTTTTGCTTATGAGCATCCCTGAATCTACTGAAGGGAGTATGTTCAGAGATAGGAGTGGTATAACCCCAAACGGGACTGGGACACAATCTGGGGCTTTTTTTATTGGCACCTGTTCAGTGTAGGGTAAACTTCTCACCTTCAGATTTCCCACCTCCAGGTTTTGAACACCTACCTACAGTTCAGCTGGCTGTGAGAAATAGAACACTTCGCTGATGTTCACTGACAAAAGAACTCCTTACCACAAACTGGCGTGTGGATCAGAGGTCACTGCACAGGATAAGGAGTCAGAAGAACAAGTTTCTGAACTAATTTATTGTACGACAAGGGTCTGCACATTTAACCCCTGTGATTTCACAATTTCAGTTCTCCTTATGTAGAATGGAGACAACACCAACTTACCTCGGGGTTATTTTACAACGTGCCATATCTACCAAAAGATATGCAAATCCCGGGATGGAGTGTGCTATGGAGAAGTACAAACTGTAGACACCACTATCATCTTCATGATTAACAAGGGTGCACGAAATACACATCCTAGGATACTTAATGTAAAAACTTTTCTTTGGAGTTGGTGTACTTCATGATGACCGAGATATGCTATTGAGTCTGAAACTTCAATCCAGGAGCCTGTCTATACCGAAACCTTCACAGCAACCCGCTTATCTTTCAGCTGATTCTGAAGCTCACGTGGTGCAACAAAGACTAAATAGTTCATAAAAGGTGGATCACAAACCGCAGAGATGAGAACTTCAAATCCTTTCAGAACTACCCAACTGTACCTAAATGAACCTTCTTGTGAGAGATACACAAACTATAAATTGAGCCATTAGGAACAGTAAATAATAAAAAAAGATCAATACCTTTTTCTTAAGTTCTTCAAGAGACAGATGGTCTATCTGTAGGCTTAAATGATCTTGCTCTCCTAAACAGATACTCATATAAGATGTTTGATCTCCACAGAAAGAGAGTGTTTCATCTGTCAAAATAACCAAGGACAGGAATTATTTCAGAAACTCTATTTGCAGTAAACCACAACATAAAATGCAAAGACAGGATTTTTCAAATAAGAACCAACTAGTAAGTCTGTGGGAGGCCAGGTAAAATGTTTCATGGCCCAAAATAAGCTTTCTGTTTAATTGAGCAAATTTTGTCCTCATATTTTTTTGTGCTTCTGACACGTAGACACGCTGTATTTTCCGTGGCTGCATTTTCTGTGGTTATCAGCACGAGTTGTGAATGCAATTCTGAATTATAATTTGCATATTTAGCATCACAATTAGAAATAATTTTCAGGAAGGATAAGTAAGGCATGAATAGCTATTCTAACTATATATTTATGAACATGAACTTAAGGCCTCAAGGCGAAAAGCCAGGTTAGACAAAGTCATTGAATTTATTTTGCTTTTGGGTCAAAAGATTGCATTAATTGAATTGAAAATAGCTACTTATCTATTTCTTTTATAACCGCAGGAATAATTTATTATGTTTCAATAAACACCTGTTCATTTACAATATAGCTGACAGTTAATTCTATAAATATATCTCATTAGATAGGAACGATGCATATCTAAGCTAGGACAAAGAAGAGACATGCAAACCCTCCTCCCAGCTCTGACACTGATCCCCTGGCTGCTGCAAGGACACAAAGCTTCACAAATGATCACTAGTTCTCAAAGCCTTCGTTCCCAGCAGCCTCACCCTCAAAACAACCACCCTGGTGAACCCCAGAGTATCCAGAAGAGTCTTTGGCCTTCCTTCTCTGACTGTTCATCATCTCTGTGCTTCTGAGGTTGGAATCTCTGCAATGGCAGAAGCTTACCTTCTGTCACTTATCAGAGCTGTCAAGGGAGTGATGCTAAAATTGAAAATCTAAGTTGAAAGGGGTAAGCAAACAGGCTTTATCATTATTTATATATCCCCTCTGGAATAAAACACATACATCTGTACCTATGCAGTAAACTGTATTTAACAGTGTCCGCTCACACTATTCTTTTCTTTATCTAAGTAGATCATAAAAACACCTCCAAAGAAGTACAATAAAAAAATAACCGAGAAGATAAGTTACATTTAAAAGCTCTACTATTACAAAACAACAAATCCTTTGCTTCGTTTTTTTTTCCCCTCTGGAAATATGTCTGATAGGAGGAGCTTAGCCATTTCCTGAGACACATGCTCTTTAACAAATTACTGTGAAATAATTGCATTCCATGGTCTGAAAGCGATACCACGGGCACAGATTTATTCAAAGCCAGGAATTTCTGACCCCTGCAGAAAACAGTAAATTCTATGGGTACAAAATTGTAGGCAGCTTGAAACGATCACTGCAGTAGAATTGCCATAGAATTACTAACATTTACTGCATGGAAAGAGAAAAGCTGTCCCTCAGTATATGCCCTGATTGCTCAAAGACATTCTATTACAAATCCCTCAAATCATTTTCAGTATAGAAAGCTGAAAAGAAGCCTTTTCACACCTTTCTCCACTCTCAAACGTTTCTTCTCCATCACAGCAAACTGACTGTAATAAAACCAGTTTTCTTTTGTGCAAGAAGATCAAGAAGAGGAATGGGCCGCACAGGTATACAGACCTTTTCGGTTTTTCATATCCTTAATCTGATCTTCTAAGACCTTCTGTAGATTCCGATTAGCTAAAACATCCTCTTCTAGTTGTTTTCGCAACATGAAAATGTTGTTTAGTTCTGTCTGCAAGCTGTTTATACTAAAAA
>JAAGNO010023468.1:9349-34510 GCA_033439905.1 Ceryle rudis | reverse complement strand
AAAAAAAGAAAAAAAAAAAAGAAAAAAATAAGAAAAAAATAATATCTTCAAGATTCAATTTGAAACATTTTGTTCCTCGGGCATTTGTTGCACACCTTTGCATCTTTTATACACCCGAGCTTCCAGAGGAGCCCATTTCACATCAGCCATCGCTGGTTTTCATCACACAGTCACATCATTTTGATGTGTAAGAACAAACAAATCCCTGCAGAGGAAGATGAGACTAAACTTTTATATATGCAGCCTTTTCTTTCTGTTTGGAGCTGTGCTGCTTGTAAGTCAGCTTAAACATGACAGATACAGTCTAGCAGCCTACTTCTGTGTAAATTCTTTTTAAGGAAAAATCAAAATTCCTAACTTCTGAAAAGTATGCCAGAAAAAAAGAGATATACAAAAATCACATAATACTGGTGGCTCTGTGTATTCCATTGTACGGTGACCATGGAAACTTTGCTCCCTTCCTAGAGAACTATACTATATAATCTAACGCTCCACTTAAGAAAAAATAAAAAAATCGTGTTTCACGAAATCATGGCCCAGACACAACTGGTCTAGTTCTCCATTTATAGGACAGTCTGTAAAAAGCCCTTTTAAGGACTAAATTGTCTCAATTATCTCAATGGGGTGTAAATGCCAAAATTTACAAATGGTAATTTGTCAAGGTGAATTAATTCTTTAAGCAGCTTTCCTCCGAGGTGGCCACTGAAGAAGCTCTTACTTTAGCATCAGTCCCTGCCCCTCAGGCCTCACGTGTCAGTTGTCCCTTCCTAGATCTTCCCAATACCCTTCAACAACGTTGAGAAGACAGTTCAGATCAGCCTGTAAAAGGATTTAAGCACACTAAAACCTGAAATGGCAATAAAATTAAGGAAATTCAATTTGATAACAAATATTAATAATTCATTACTTTGATTTCCCTCCTATTAATTGATATTAACAAGGTGTTACCGAACACATTGTGTGTTATTTATTTTCACTTTTACTTCTCTCAGAACCTCTGTGTTTTAAGTTGAATTAAGCTGCTGTAGAATTTCCAAGGCATTGCACTGAATGCCAGAGAATTCAGGAATCTTTAAAAAAAAAAAAAATCAATCCACCGTAGAAGAGATTAAACAGCACCATACTGCACATCATGCTTGCATGAGAGTAACAGTATATTGCAGAAACACAATAATTAAAAGGCAGCATGTAGGAAAAGACTCTCAGCGTGCTGTTGTCAGTGTTTCCTGCACAAGACACGATTGCTTTAACCAGTTCTCCCTTGTTCGGGAGCATCTCTGAAGAGAGAGCTCTCTAAAAAGCTCAGCAAAAAATTAAGAATAAAAACAAACCAGCACATCAGTAGAAGCTAAGTAAGCACATTTTCTCCTTTTCATGAGTTAAAGCTTTTATAACAAAAAGCATTGATTCCCTGCTTGGAGAGACAAGAAACATCTCAGTCCTGACATTCAGTAGCTTATTTTGAAAAATAACCATCCAGGTTACTTAAAATAAATAATGCCTAAAAAAAGACACATCAGCAAGAAAACAGATTTTGCCTAAAATCCCTGTCACTGCTGATGGCAATTACGCAAAAGAGGAAGCTGAATTTATCTGCACGGTTTGCTTATCAGCTCCCCAGAACTTTGGGGGTTCAAATCTTCCTTGGTGAGATTTACAGCACATCTCAGCTCACAAAACTAGAGGGAGAAAAAAAGACCTGTTTCCAGCTTTCCAGCTCTATTGCTGGACCACTGCGCATCCTCTGCAGAGCACTGTGACACGCGCTGCTCTGCGCATCCTGTAACTCCTGATCAAGGAAACAAAACTAGGGATCCTGTTCCTGATCCTACAGAATTGCAAAACTCCGATTAACTAGTTATAATTTTCCTCATTTGAAAGATACTGTAAGAAAAACCAGTACCAGAGCTATGCCACTTTGCATTACTCTGTACAGTGATGACAACAATCACCTCACGCCTTTCAACGTCAGGTCACACCCTCCATGTGAAATAACAAACTAAACTGTCTTCTTCCTTCATTTGGTGATTGTTCAACAGAAAAGTCACAAAAGCAAGTGCTCTTTTCCAAGAGGTAAGAAATAATCTCCATAATCTGACTTCTGACACTATTTCTAACGAGAAAGATTCTTGTGTCTAAATCAGCTTCCGAGCTGTGGCCAAGCACAAGCTGACATTACTATTTAAAGTGCTTAATTCAAATGCCAGATCTCATCTACTCTAGTGCTATTCATTTTATGGCTTCCAAACTATAGCGGTCTATAAACCAACTGCAAAATACAAACACACATTCCCACTAAATTGGCAGGTATAAGCCGTTGCCTTCAGGCAGCACGAGTCAGGAGCTAGCTCTCAAATGCTGTCAATACCTAATTGAAGTATTTGCAATTATAACAGTGGAAGTAATTTTTTTAATAAAACATTTACCTTTATTTTACCTAAAAGGCTAAGAATTTTCTTTTTATCACAATGTGTCCTCCTCAACTGCCAAGCAATAACAGGATACAAAGTAGGCCAGAGATTGCTTTCTAAAATGTTGTGTTCTTTGATTTTAAAAGGTTAAAACCCACTTGCTCCTGCCGTACTTCTGAATGCTTTCCACTGAAACCGTACTATGCAAACCTCAATTATTCTGTTTTGTGTAACCTTCTCCAAAACCCTTCTGGATTATATCCTCATCAAAATTCTGACAGTGTCACTTTTAAAGATAAGCTTTATCTGTATTTCAGGAGTAACCACAGCAAATTGTCCAGCACCCAAAAGTTCACTGCGATTTGATTTTTTCCCTGCATTCCAACACAGGACATGTAACTCCTGAAAATTCTGCTGTTTATTTTGGTACCTAAACGAAAACGGTACCTAAATTCCAATCCAAGCAGAAATATTTTCAGAAACATGAAAAGTAATTTAGATAATATAACCTCACTTACAAAAATATTTATCTTTTAAGGAGACTACTACAGCTAATTTGTGCGTTATGAACAATTGGCCAGTGCAAAACAATCACCACTCCAGTTAAGCTGCACTTTTTTCCCCTCCATAACTTCTGACTTTTGCCCTTAGAGTTTGGATTATCCAATCAAACCAGAAAAAGTACTTACCTATCTGATTCCTTGAAGGTCTTCACTAGCGTAGAATAAATATTTTGTTCTTTTCTTAAAGCAAGGATCAGCTTTTCATATTCGGCCTCTTTATTTTCCTAAATTAAAACAAGAACATACTAAGCTTACGATGCCATTTTTAAGTTTGCATGTCTACGTGTACACCTGTGTCCTGAAGAAAACGTTAAAGAAGTAGAAATCCAAACATGCTGAACAGGACTGTCCACCTCCAAAGCCTAATATGTATCTGGAAACTGTCCATGATACTTAAACCCAGCTCTGATTACGGCAGGCAAATAGAGTTTCACTACTGACCTGCCATAAGTGAGTCACTTATCTGAACAGTGGGTTATCTGTTTTAGCACAGTTTAAAAAGCTTTTCCTTCCAACCTGAGCATCCTCATTTGCAAAGTTTTCAGCTTAGCAACCCAGCAACAACCCAGTGGTAGCTCTTTCAGAGGAGGGAAATGGAGGGAAGGGAACACAGACAAGCCCAAGCTCCAAGCGCACATCTTAGAGAACTGTCCTAACAGAGAGCCGTGTTCTCGCTAGAATTGGCTTTCGGGGGTTTCTGCAAATTCTGTTCCATTTCTGAACAAAACCGACTGCATTAAGGCAACAAATAAAGGATGAACATGTCAGATACATGCTCCTTGTGTCAGCTTTCTGCACGCTCAGCTGGGTCGCTACAAGCTGCTTCTTCACTTGGGCAAAGACAATTGTTTCCCTGTGG
Organism: Ceryle rudis; assembly: GCA_033439905.1. NCBI lineage: Eukaryota > Metazoa > Chordata > Aves > Coraciiformes > Cerylidae > Ceryle > Ceryle rudis. The sequence continues at coordinate 30,677 of JAAGNO010023468.1, read as the reverse complement.
TCTTGCTCACAGAAAGTGTATCATTATTATTAGAATAAATTCAGACTCTTATGCTACATTCACAGTAAGGATCCACTAATTTCCCAATACTTTTTTTCTGTCCCAAACAACCACACAGTCACTTTTTCAGCGCGAGGCAAAAAAATGCAGCTATTCAAAGGAGTATTTGCTTGCACATAGTACATAAAAATATCTAAGTTACCAGCCATCTTAGAAGAGAAAATAACTGGGATATATATACCAAGTTTACATGCATTAATGCCAGGCACACAGATTCTCCCTCTCTTTTGAGAGGAACAGTAGGCCTTGTTGCTTCTCTCAGTTTTCTTTTTCGACTGAAAACTGAAAAGAAGAACCAAAAAAGTGCCCCAGCTATGGGTGAATCTCAGCTACGGGAACTCTCAAGAGATACTGAATCGTTAGTGAACAGACCATTAACACGGAAGAAATCTACACCCAGGAGTTTTAAGCAGCTGTTATTACTCCAACTGCAATTCCTAAGGAAGGAATTACAACAAAAATTCAGCTACAGTAGAATCTCATTAATTCACACTAACGATGCAAAGACTCTGTTAATTTGAAAAATTCAGTATTCTGCAAAGTAAACAGTACAAAAGCAAGGACAACTGTTGTTTGCTTTTAATTATTTACACTCATACTTCACAGTATGCTAGCAAATATGTTAAATAATACTTTGCAAGTCTAATCAAATTGTGATCGAATTATTCCCATTAAGGTTATCTGCATGGCAGGTCTTACTGCAGAAGAAGCAGCTTCTGCCACCTAACCCTACAGATTCATTGTAGAAATGACCTTGCCTTTGTACACGTGGATCGTGTTCGGCCACCATCGTTCCTAAAGGTAGCTGCATTCTAACAAATGTTTCCAGGTTCTACTGCAATTTATACGTTAAATACCATTCTGCATATGAACTGCAAAATACTGAGCTTCGTATCAAGTTTATTATGTAGATGAGCAGAGGAGGAGCACACAGTGATGGCTTCTGCTGCAGAGTACTGAGAAAGACAAAGGCAAACAGATGGAGGTGGGTGATCCAGAGCCCATTAACAAAAAAAATCTCACGTAAAAAAGTACATCTTACAGCCTGAATTAAGGAGTCTTATCACTGTATTGGAATCTCAGCCTTTCAAGAACAGTTACTAAAAAAAATACACAGATTGCAATTTAACTTGGAAAAAAGTTTGATCACAATGACTCTGATCAATGACATAGAAAGTGTCAGGAAAAAATAAATCTTTTGCCTTAATTTAGTCAGTTAACAGTCTGTGAAAAGTTCTAGTGAACTCTTCCATATGTCTGATACAAGCCTTGCAATTACTACTCAAGACACTACAGAACTATATCCTAATTAAAAGCTCTTTCCAAAGGACCGGCAAAGGAATGTCACTCTGACAAGTTTACGGTACGCAGACTAGATAACGGTGTATTCACAAAGCAGTGCTACACACACAACCATGCTGCAGTTTCCCGTGTTCCTTTTAAAATTCACATGTTAATTTAATTCTACATTTGCACCAAAATCTCAGGAAGCTCGTGAAATCCTCACAACTCTTTTTTTTTTTTCCCCCTTCATAACAGGAGACCTGAACTGTTTCTTTATTGCAGATGACCCAGGTTAGACACAAATTCTTAAATTCTGAACTCAGCTAGCTAGGCACAGGTTAGCAAAATCATGAAGAAGTGTCCTTGATTTTTCAGAATCTTTCCTGAATGATAAGATGAGAAGATAGAGCATGATTCTTTTTTTTTGGTACATTATTACTGTCACTTCTAAATAAAGCGTAGGAGAGAACTATTCCAATCAACTCCCCAACGGTACACAAAACATAAGGCAGCTCTGTAACTTAAATAGACCATAATGCAGTGGGAGTTAATGAAACATTAAACCTCTTGACACATGGTGTGAAGGAAAATGTGTTAGAGGAGATAGCTGCAAGACATCCAGGACCATACTGCACTGAAAGATTTATATTCCCATGAAAGGAGGCAATCTAATACATTAAAGTCTATATTTAAGTCTCAAATACTATTGCTAAGCAGTAGTGGTGGAAAACATAACTTATTTTCATTAAAGCTTTCTCAAATTGTAAGCAATGAAAGTAAAAGGTTTATACCTCCACAATAAATAACTTATTGGCAAAGTCACAAGAATATCTGGTTGCCTCACTGAACACTCTCTTGCTTACAAAACCCATCAGGATCATTTCAAAATCTCTTTAGGTTGGAGGATGGATGATTGAGAAAACACCATAACCTGCACCTCATCACTGATCATCCATCCACCCATCCCAGAGTTTGGTAATTTCTTCTAACATTTCAGCAAGCCTTCTGTGTGATCTACCGTCAATTAAATGGTTGCTAATATGATTAAAATTGTAACAGGCCACTGAGTCATATACCTAAAGGTGAAAATTACCATAGCAAAAGACTTCGTTGGTACCTTCTAGAACACAATCGTAGAATGGGTTGGGTTGGAAAGGACCTTAAAGATCACCTAGTTCCAGTGCCCCTGGCATGGGCAGGGACACCTTCCACAAGACCAGGTTGTGCAAGGCCCCGTCCACCCTGGTCATGAAAATGTCATCTCAACCACAGAAGATGTGACAAAGCAGTTGCCTCAGAGAAACTTATGGCCCTTCTTGGTGTTATGTGAGGCAAGACTAGTGGACTATATGCAGATCTCCAAATATCACTTCATCAGGCTAACTCCTTTAAGATGAAATTTCTGCTAATATAGAAGTGATGAGACACCAGCGACATCCGTTCCCATCACCAGGCCATCCACAGTATCACGGGTAAAGAGCATCATGTTTGTAAGTGTATGAAGACACGGATATTGACAAAACCAACCAACCAACCAACAGACTGTTTTCAGCTATAAACTTATCTCATCAAATCAGAACTTGAACGAAGGCCCTGCTTATGTGTCCACAACATCAATTTCAAGAGGCTGAAAGCAAGAACTACAATGCACTGATCACTACTTAATAGAAGGGACACTTGTAGGAAGAAAAAAAAAGTCAACTACATCACTTTCCATAATCACAACAGCTCAGCAACAACGTGCACACTGCATCCACTTCAGCAGCTAAGACACATCTGCAGCAGTGCAACCACTGCAGCGAGTCCAGTCCTCCCGACGCCCACCAGCTGCAACACTCTTGCTCCATTGGGACCTCCTGTACGTTGATGGGCATTTCTCCAGCCACAGCAAATTCCATCACAGCTCTACACACACTTTATTCTTCAGGTCCCTAGTTGCACAGTAGTAACTCCCTAAATAGAGGAGTAATTAAAACCCAAGTCAAAAAATGTGCTGATCATACAGGAATTAGAAAGTGACTTGGCTCTGCGGAAACACCGTATTTGCCTTGCAGTGTATCCGGCCAACTCCATTTCCTACTCTGCTCTCAAGTGGGATATAAGCTCCCTCTCCCAAAACAAGACATCATGGAGAGGATACAGAACAGAAAATCCAACTCTTTTTTATTTTTTTTTCCCACACACACACTTAGAAAAATCAATTTAGAATTAAAACTCCTATCACTCCTACGCTGTGTGCAAAATTCCGGGTGCTACACAACACTTTTTCTCAATTTTGCTGCTTTTATTAGTAATAAAATGAACCACAAAGGTCTAACGAATCTGTGTTAGAAATATATTTACCTAACAAATACTCCAACAAAAAGAGGTTTTCTAAGTATAGAAGTATGAGTTGTGAGAGAAGAGCATTAAGCACAAAACCAACTACAGTTTCCAAAATTATGTGGAGTCCACTGCACTTCTGAATTCCTCGGCTGTAAAATACGTTTCATTCCGAGACTTCATAGATACCAGAGTCAGCAGTTGCATGACTAACCTAATTATCAGTGCCCTTGCACACTCTCTCTCTAGCCCATGACAGTGGCTCAAGAATCCAAACTCTAATTAGAAACTGTCATTTATCTTCCCTGGCCTGGCCAAGGCACCCAGCTGAGCTTTGGATGTTGGTTGCTTTAAAATTTATCATTACATTAAAATAAACTAAAAAGTTATGATGAAAGAGAGAAAGCTCAGCATCTGTCAATTTAGTTTCTTCAACTTTAAAGATCAGTGAGGCCAGAAGAGCTTGGTTTCTGTTCTCTCTGGTGGGGAGGATCCAGCTGTGCGTTTGTGGAGAGTTGGTGCAGCACTGTAAAGTCATCAAAGAGTCCAAGGCAGGCAATGAGAGCAGAGCTCTGGATAATCTGCGTCCAAAACTTATGATTAATATGCCAAAGCGGGCTCTTGCAGGAGATATCTTACACAGAGGTTGAGCTGAGAGGACAATGGGTTGTGATTAGGACTTGTTCACAATCACTAAGCGAACCAGCAACGGACAATAGGTTGTGATTAGGTGGTGGGTACTGAGTCATTACCATGCGTGGCTTCACTTGCCACTGTTCTCTCTCCTGGTTACACACCTGTATCGGAAGTGGGGTGTACAGAGGAAATCTACTGTTTGATTTTCATTAATTCTGTATGATTTGCCATCACTCTGAGGTCCCTTTGTGACAGAAATTACGTGCACGCACTGCAGTTTGTTTTACAAAGGTAGAATTTCTACCAGACCTTTCACGGGCTTTATTTTCTCTGCGTGCATATTCATATGTATGTTGATAGACCCTGCACCGGTACCTTGGCGAACGGTGATGCAGCTCCTTTAATCCGAGTGTCAAATAACCCATGACTCAACACGTGCTTGCACCTACCTTGTTTAATAATAGTGCCCATAACACGATAAGCATCTTATCATTAGTGTGTTCAGAATGTGACACGACATTGCACTCATGTTTCCTGTGCCATTAGCTCGCTTTATTTTAAACTCCCTTAAGAAAATCTCATTGATGACTGATACATTGTTAAAGAAATTAAATAGCTTTCTCCATCATTAGTACGTACTAATCTAATTCTTTTTACTCTGCCTAATGCTTTTGGAGACCCTAACATACTAGGCTGAAAACAACACCAAAAAAAAAAAGACAAGACCTGTACCTTCCAAAGCAGCTCACCTGTTCAATAATCCATACACAGTAATAAAAAATGTACCAATGGAGGCAGCCAGTGATTCAAACACTTCTGAACAGTACCTGACTTCCTTTTTTTTTTTTTTTGCTAGTACAGAAGTGGGAAGGAACTAACATTGCATTTTTAAGACTCTGAATTTTGACCTCTGATTTCAGATACTAACAAGTCTTTTCAATTTATGGCATCAAATAAAATAATGAGCATATATTGCCCACCTTTTCTAACATGTATATTTCTATACTATTTCCTTTTTTCTTGCTTTAAAGCAGCTTTCTTCTTGCCCCAGACACATCTTCACTCCTACCTATATTTTTCATCCTCACACTGCATTTCTCTCCTGTGGTGACTGGCTCTGTGCAATCTTTCCCCGTATCTATGAGAAATACACCAACTCTCCTCTGCACCTCTCCTCAGAAACACAGATATCCTCCCACTCAGGGAAATATGTCTGCCCTAATGACCACAAAACACTCTCCCTTTATGGCAGGCAAAACATTTTACACACTTCCTGAGGGTGAAGAGGCTAGTAATGCCATATAAACTCATCAGGGTTCAATATTAGGTTACCACAATCACACGATACAATTATTAACAAAGCCATTGTTATCTTTTTAATAATACAGAACATTTTGATATGCTACTGATACGAAGGAAAACCAGCCTCCTGGGTGAATTACAACCTGTATGAGTCCACAGCTTTGAAGCTAAAGTCAAAATTGTCTTCAGTTTGAAATAAAGGTGTTTATCTGCAAATGATCAGTTATGAAACACTCACCTCTAACTCTCTGACTATTCTGATGATTGACTGTTGAGACTGGGCAGCACATTTTTCCTTTACTAAGCCCTCGTTTTTCAGTTCAAGTTCTTCATTGGCTCTTAGAAGGTTCTTGTACTTATTCAAGAGCTCCTGCAATTCTGTATCCTTTTCTTTAACTGTTCCATCAAGTTTCTAACAAAAGAAAACAGTGAGACAGGTTTACAAAATTTACTCTAGTTTTATATTGCAAAGTAGACAAACAAAATTCCCAAGAAGATCATCCAAGGATGATCTGGCACATATTCTTTATGCATCTTGCAAAAGAAGAACTCGATTTCACATAATAGAAGCAAAGAAAAGATCCAACAGACGCTTGGTATCCAAGCTCTTAAGTATTAAAACCTAAGTAAAGGGATGCACCGTAGGCTCCAGGTATAGAACAACCTCAAACGTTACTCTTTGCATTGCTGGGTGAGTAACATCAGTACTTTTCAGGATTATACCTCCAGTTAGGAAAAAAAACCAACTGAGCAGGAGTCCATTAACATTCAAGCAGCTCCCTTCTCACATATGTCATTTTGAATTGGCTCCAAAAAAGAAGATAAAACATTTCAGTATCTATACCTGCTCCTCAGCTTCTAGTTTCTGCACAATAAACTGAATATCATAGGCACTTCTGAGCTTTTAAAGTATCTTACCACAACAGTGAAAATTCTACATAAGGATTAGCAAAGCTTTCTTCCTCCTCTGTCCATATGCTTCATAAAACCCTAACAAGAAATCTTGCGGAACGCTACACACTCTATAATTAAATGTCTGTTCTGCAAATACAGTAGTATCAAAAGGGAAGTTTTATCATCAAAATCAACAGCAATTCCAAATACAAATGTGATTTTTGTAATAATTCCTCATACAAAAGCCAAATTATAACTTTCCATTTTCCATTTCAACCGTAGTCTACCTACCTGAAGCAGTATTTCTTTTTGACTGACACTGTCTGTTAGCTGCTTGATCACTAGTTCTTGGCTCTGCAACTTCTGATTGCTTTCACTCAAAAGAATATTGTAATGATGTTCAACTGCTTTTTCTTTCTCAGTCATTTCACCATGTAATTTCTCTAGTTGATTTCTAAGGTCCTACCAAAAAAAAAAAAAAAAATAAAAGGAACGTTTAGCAAATCAACTTCAAAAAACATTTAAGACTGACAACCCACATTATTAGCTTAACTCTCTATCGCTTCAAATTCCTCATAGCAGCAAGTAGTCTGGAGAATGCATTTAAACCAGGATCTTTCTCTTGGCATCAAAGAATACAATTAAAGCAATAAAACTTTTAGATGAACGTGTGAGCACTGGCTTCTAAAAATCTAGGTTGCTATTGTTTAAATGCTCTTCATACAGAATAACTGGACTCCAAGGCTGGGGGAAATATTGTGCACGTAGGTATTTTTGCCGTCAGAATGAACACTCTTCTGAGTCAATTTACTCCCTTGCTAGAAATGGGAGGAAATTGGTTACGGGTGATTCAGTTTGTCATTTGCTCTTTTTCTTATCACATCATAGAAATTCTTGCACTAACGTTGTATTACCAGTTACTTCTGCATCAAACAAAAGGTCAGAAATGTTAAAACATTTTCTTTTGACGAGCACAACTTCAGTTGACCGATCAAGTCAGTCTCAGGATTAGAAGTTGTGAACAGAAGTTGATCTTGATTCTGACTCTGTTAATGACTTCCTGCAGCTCCAGGATTAGCTGCATCATCTCCACATCTTAGCTCCCCATCAGCAAAACATATACTGCTTGTCCATTTTGCTTTTAAAACACAGAAACAATCTCTTTCAATAGCCTTATGCAGTAGCAAGTCCAAAGGACTCTGAGATCTGTTAGGATGAACGCGGACTACTGCAATGTAAAAAGCACCATCTCCTGGTTTGCAAGTTATGCACTTGATGCACACCACAGTTAACAGCATTTCTCCTCTGCATTCCTAGAGGTCCTTTTCCACCCTCCTTGAAGACCCACCATCTGAAAAACATAGCTAGCTACCAGGTTTCAAAGTCTGACCATCCAATAAAGCCTTGGGTTCTAAGCAATAATGCCAAACAATTTTTCTATTCCTTAGATTTTGGTATGAACTGAGACAATCTCTAAATTGATGAATATATATGTAAGGAATTATTAGCATGTAATTAATTGTCAGATCTCAATCAGAGTGAAAAATATGCAAGACCACAAAGCAGAAGAAAAATCTATAGCCTGTCTTCTCTATCCTTCCAACTCTTCTCTGCCACCACTGTTTGTGCCGCTTTGAACTCTTAGGCTGATCTGTTGGAAGTTTCAACACTGCCAGCCGAAGGAGGTGTAGCTTCCATATACACTACCCTCATTTTATAAGCTTTAGATCAAAAGCTTTTACTGCATGGACTGTGTGGAAAAAGAGAAGTGAAAACTTTTAACAACGGAGCCATTCTCTGAAATTAAACAATTAAAACTTAGAGAAGACGTCATACTGGCTAAACTTCTCTTAGACTCAAAGAGCCAGGTAACAAAGCCTACATCTGTTCTCCATTTATTCCCCAGAAGGGTCCATTTATGAAGTATCAGGAGTTCTTCAAATAGTTTGTCCATATGGTAGTCACCTAGAAACTTTACTTTTACCTCCACTGGGATTTAAAATTCAATAGTTGTTTTTTATTCTAAGTATAAAGAAATAGTACTGGTGACACTTTAATTGCAATCTCTTTACAAACTGGTTTATGTCCTTTTCTTGACTTAATTACCTTGCTTCATGCAGGTTCACATCAAATTCTTAACATCATTTTACTACTTCAGTATTTTACTTCTGTTTATTTTGCACGTTAAATACAAATTGTCATTGACAATGCCTTTTGCTTTACTCGCTTAATTTTAGCTTCATTACCAGAATTCAGCTAAGAAATCCCTAACAGCTCCCAAAAACACTTCTACTATTATTCCTTTTCAAAGAATGATTGAGCTCAAACCTTCAGTTCTGCAAACTAATACAATCCCTTTTTTCCAGGACCAAAACAACTACTTGCTTGACTAAGAGACCTGAAGAATTGCAGAAATAGGTCCCAGTTTTGTCTATATACACAAACCCTTAAACACGTTTCTATTTCTTACTGACTACAAATATAAACAGCAGTGTAAAGCAGCTATTTTGGAAGTAGTGTAAGGTCTGATAACCCCAAAAGTCTTTTGGCTTCCAGTTACAGAGCTCTTCAAGTGGGTCACATTAAGCCTATTCATATCCGACACATGAATTGGAAGCAAAGGAGCAACTACAGCGCTGTGATCTTCACTACACTGCAAAGTTCGCTCCTTGGCTTTCTTTTTTTACATTGGCTTTATACTATTATATCACTGGGAGGCTTTAAGCAAACACATTATCTATTAGGTAACTGAACGTCGAAGGGACACTTTTGACCTGCCCTATAGCTTCAAGTGACCAATACTCTGTGACTTCTCTTTCTGAAAACCATAAAGAGCTTTAAGAAGATGACAGACATGCATAGATAGAAAAGATGCTGCTGCAGTGACAGTTCTACGTCCCTATTATCTAATCTCAGCTGTTTTGGTGTACAGCCCCCGTCACGTACAGAAACCATGGCTCTGCCTTTAAAGCAGCACAACTATTGTGGCTGTGGTTTACAGGAAGAGGGGGACTGCCAAGGCAGGCGATTATGGAAAAAGGATAAAAAAACTGCAGGACTTTTGCAATTTGCACATACTTTGCCTCTACTATTTCTGCCCCCAGAGTTTCCTAAACAAGGTAGAGTTGAGACTGACAACTATCTTCGCACAAGCCAGGATTCTGTGACACACAAACCTCTCCATCACTACAGCAGGCTGCTTAAACTGATTAACCCATCTATGGTGTCTCTACATCCAAGCTGCAAGGATAATGTGGTACCTACAGTTCTCAGAGCATAAACTTTGCAATTCCCTCCACCATCCTTTTTCCTCAAGATACTTTCTATGATTAATGATAGTTGAACTACGAAAAATAAATGTGAAACACTGTAATGTGTAAGACTGGAGCAGATGCCTCCCCTCCCTGTCAGATGGAAAACGGGCTGGTGAATAATTAAGTTGTGAAGCTCCAAAACCTCCCCCTCAGGCTAAACTACAGGTAGGAAGACTAAATAATAAATTCTGCCTAATGAGTTATTCTGCATTTCCCCAACCAACTGATCAAATATGAATACCTAGTAAACATACACTAATTGACTACATTTAGGCCTGAAGAGAGAAGAGATACGTAAAGTGTTTAATCATGTAAATTTGAACAAACTCTTCGACCAAGAAGCACTGAACCTGTTAGAGATGAGGTAACATGGTGGTCACAAGCACCATTAAGGATGAGTTGTTGTTTATTCCTCATCAACTGTATGTACAAATCAAAGTTTCTTGTTTCAAAGAGCTTAAAGTGAAGCTGAACTACTGCTCAACAGCAGCTTCTGGAAAGTACACAAGAGTTTTTGCTTTTAAAGTTGACATAGTAAAAGCCAGGACACCCACCCACCCCGAGGCAGGGACATTGCTCACTAACACCTACACTCCTCACTCTGGGCATAGTGTGATTTGAATATCAGCTCATTAATTGATGATTATCAACTAATTAATTTAGGTTACCATTCTTCAATTCCAAATCATGTCCAGGGAAACCAAGTTTACAACAGGGCAGAAGTTCTTTTTTCTGGATCTCTAAGGTTTGTGGTTCAGTTTTTGTTTGTTTGGGGTTTATGGTTTGGTTGGTTGGGTTTTCCTAATCTATATATGCAAAAAATGTGGATTACCCCAATTACAGTATATGAAAAGTCACTGAAAATTTCCCTGCTAAGAGGGTAGGTTCAGTACAGATTCTGAAGGTATTTTCTACAGCTTATGCACATTCTTTCTAGCTTTATTTTTACAGTATAAAGACACCGACAAATAGGTATCTTGGAGCATAAATAGAACAGAATTTTTAAGGCTTCCTCATAAAAAGTTCGCATCAGATCATTGAAGTGGTTTTCTATTTGTCAAAGAGCAAACTATCACAGCATATTTTTTTACTCCCACGTCTCTACTATTTAATGGGCAACATTTCACAGGCAACGTCTCTGTATCCAAGTGTACGAGCAGCTCTGAAATTGAAGCAGCTGTTCTGCAAGGAGTAGGAAATAGGTTAGGGGTATAATTTTTATAAGACTGCTCATCTTTTGGCAGGAATGCTTTTCCCCAAGGAGCTTGTCATTTACATGAAAAACTTGGACATAATGGAGTCAAATAGGCTTCTGTAGTACAAGTAACTTTGAATCCCCTGGCGACTCCCTCCTCAGTCCTATTTTCCCATCTTTCCTATGCAGTGTTATATTCTAGCACTCCTGAAAGATGAAGAAAGTTCCAAAGAAAGAAAATGGTTAAATATAAAATATTAAATCAATAAAATATGTTCTTTGTGGCTGTTTTACTGACAGGAGTGATCTGTTCCTTCTCTCCTTAACCTCAACACCCTGAAGACATTTCAAAGCACACCAAAGATAGAGTCTTTGTGACGACAGCCCAACCACAGTTGACAATCAACCAAAAATGCAAGTTAAATTGGGGGCAGGAGAGGGGGAAAGAACTCATATATTCGTAGGTATAGAGATCCCTCTACTGGTTTTAAGTGATGTTGCAGGCACAGGAATTTCCACATACACCTGCTCCATCAAGGTCTTTAAGTTAATAATTGAACCAAAACATCCACTGAATAAAGACAAGCTCATTTAATCTTTTATGTAATTTAATATTGCAGGATACTAATCCCTGACTGAATAGGAGCAGACTTTGCACGCAGGAAGGACTCTACTTGTTATGCAAATGCTGCCCTGATGGAAATGATGGTGAATAGACTTTAGAAAAATCCACATGACAAGACATGCAGGTGATGAGTTTGGTTTATGTCAAACACTGAGCAGTAGGTGCATCCTTTTTTTTTTTTCCCCCTCCCCAAAGGAAGAGAAGAAAAAAACCTGATCACTCTGCTGCATGAGCTGTGTGTGCTGGAAGCAGAAGTGCTTTATCTAAACGCCTACAGCAAGGTAAAAAAAACCCTGAACAGAGTCTGAGGCAAGCAAAATTAATGAATGGATACAGCACATCATTTTTAGGTTAAATTGTGATCAACTAAGACTGCACTTTGGGAATTTTATATGCAGAAATTATTAAATATGCAGCTTTTACAGTGATCCTGCTACGATAGCAAAAAAGCAAGCTGAAATTTGGCTTAAAGTTGCAATCGCTGGCTACTTAACTCTTGTTCTGCATTAGAACTTGAAAGGAAGTTTAATTTAAGAAGTGTAATTTAAGATAATGTATAGACATGTAACAAGGAAACTAGAGCAGAAATATAAAATGTACATTGTTGTGCATGTCCAGATTCTCTCATCAGAAAAACTGAAACCAACAGTAACCAATTATCACTTAGAAGGCTAATGATTTTTTTCTAGGACCTAAGACAATCAAAATGATATTTATTTAAAAATATTTTTCTGGGTAGACTGTGTGCCAGAATTTTCCCGGCCACATTCTTTTGAACACTGGATTTAGGCAAATGCATTCTCCTTCCCCAAAATGATTCAAATTCAACCCCCTCCATTTGCTAGCAAAGGATATGTTAGCAGTGCTAAATTATTTTTAAACTTTATGAAATAAAGAAAAAAAGTGATAATAACATTAATGGTTTTGTCACTTCTGCTTTTCTGTAGTTGTGCTTCATCCAGCTCCTTCTCCATTTTCTCTCTTTCTAAATTCAAATCGTTTAGCTCTTGATCGGTCCGTTTAATCCTCCTTTGTAGTTTACGATTCTCAGCATCCTTTGTAAGGTTTTCTGAACGCAGCTCTGCTAAGAGGGTCTCTTTCTCCATCAAAAGAGCTTGATAATCCTCAGCACCCTGAAACATAAAGCAGCATTCAAGTTCTAGAAGGGTATTGTGTAGAGACTTCACTCCTGTTGCAACCAAACCCACCCCCCCCACACCTCTTTCCAGTACTTCAAAACTGTGGTGCAAAAACACAGTGAAATGACAGTTACAAGAGGGAAAGTGTTACACTGAAAGTTTTCTGAACTACTGTAATGCAGCTTTCAACAACAACCAGCACAGGATAATTAAGCATTAGATAAAGGTCGACCTGCAAAGGAGTCCATGGTGCAAATAGGATCGTATTCTTATTATTACTGGTTCCCAAAGCTCCTGTTACAAACAGCTGCCTACTTTAGGTCAGTTTGAATCCAGACTAGGTCAAGTAGTTACCAAGTCAGAAGAGGATTTCTGATAGGAAATAACAAGTCTGACTTGTGTGCTTCCCCATCACATACTGTTACAACCGGCCTCGAAGTTCACAACGCGCGATGACAGGAGCAGTGAGCTATGATCTACTCACAGAGAGCTGCCTTCAGCTCAACTTTGTAGCTAAGGAGCAGAGTAATGAGGAGAAGGGCTTGCTCTGTCACCCACAGTGCAATATGGATTCTGTGGACAGGAGGGATTAGTTGCACAATTTTTAAACTTAGAACTTTTCAAAAAGAAGCAAGCTCTCACAAATGAAAAGGTTAAAATTACAGTAATATTTCTAAGCAGGATTTCCACGGTATGAAAAAGCAAACACAAGCTATAGATTCACACCCAGGGTAAAATGAGCTGAAGGAGGAAGAGGATATATTTTCTCAACAGAGCACACTTAAAAATTGGTCTGAAGTGAAATAAATGGTTGTTGGAGGGGCTCTGTGAGAACTAAGGATTAGACTCTGAAATGTCAGAAACCAATATTCAGTCACTTCAGAGGCAAGTGTATCAACCTCTTCCATTCCTGCCAAGCTAAGAGACCAAGCGGACGAACAAACGTCATCATGGGAGACTCCTCATGGCCTCTTCTCAGTAGTGGTCAGTTTTATCAGACTTGGTTTTAGATGAGTTTGAAAGCATTACAAAAGACACTACGTTCCTTCACTGCGAGGGTGGTGAGACAGTGGAACAGGCTGCCCAGGGAAGCTGTGGATGCCCCATCCCTGGATGTCTTCAAGGCCAGGCTGGATGGAGCTTTGAGCAACCTGCTCTGGTGGGAGGTGTCCCTGCCCATGGCAGGAGGTTGGAACTGGATGATCTTTAAGGTCCCTTCCAGCCCAAACTATTCTATGATTCAATGTTGTCTATTTTAATATCAAATTCTTAATTTCTTCCATTTTTTAAGACCTTTATAATGCATAAATTATCACGATAAAGTCCTTTCTCCTCCTCACACATGAAAGCTTTACTAAATCACATTTTCACAAACAACATTCCACTCTTTTACATACAGTGGCTTCACATTATTATATAAATGAATCCAAAATAGTGTCTCGTACCCAGTTCAGCATAAAGAGCATTGCTGTTACCATGTTTTTGGAAGAAAACACAAATCATTCTTAGGTCAACAAAGAAAGCTCAAGATCATCTCAGCTCCACAGCTATCTGTGTCTTTATTTTTAACTCATTTTCCTTTTTCTTATTTTTCCCGTAAAAATTCTCAGTTGTTAGGAGAATAAAAAAAGTTCAGAAAACAAGGTAAGAGTGTTACAATGTCAGATTACTATCATTTAAATAAAAAAAAAAAAATCCCAAATCAAATTAAGAAAAAATAAACATTTTAAACAATATTTTAGAATAATTTCCATTCATCTACTGTCAAAGATACAAAGCACTGCGTGCTGTGTGGAATTATGGAGAAGGGAGGAGCGGGGATGGGGGAAGCCACATTTACTGCCTGCTTCTTACCTTAAATTTTTGGATGTGTGCCTTGTGAGTTGCCTCTCTTGCCTTGGCCAATGAAGCATTTAGATCTTCAATTTCAGAACCAAGATCCTCATTCTTTAAGTAAAGTAAAATGAACACTATGTAGAAAAAGTTATTTCCAAGGGATGGTGATTCAGTGACAGCTATCCCATTTCATTATCCATTCATCCAACTACACAAACTAAATACTTTAAAGAACAAAACCATCAGATACATCATAATAAATCTTGTAGAAAGAAATTCTTGTTGTTCTGCAACACTTACTAGACTGCCTATCATTCAAGGTAAATATTTCCCTCTCTTCCACATCATCTGAATTTCATCTGATGTTGACCTCTCCTATTTTAGCTGTCTTTATGACAGCTCCACTTACTCAACAACATAATATACTTCTCATACCTTTTAAGTGGTGCTCAGAGATGATAAAAAACTGTGCAACTGAAAACATTTTTCCTCAAAGTTCTTAAGGGAGAAAGTATCAGTTAAGTATCTTTTTCCTCTCTCCTCCAGTCCAAGACCCAAACCCTAGATAAACAGAACTGCTTACAGATACAACAGCAGTGATTAAGGACACTCTAGAAGCCTCT
Organism: Ceryle rudis; assembly: GCA_033439905.1. Taxonomy (NCBI): domain Eukaryota; kingdom Metazoa; phylum Chordata; class Aves; order Coraciiformes; family Cerylidae; genus Ceryle; species Ceryle rudis. The sequence continues at coordinate 15,447 of JAAGNO010023468.1, read as the reverse complement.
TAATGGCTACAGTGAGATTAGCCAACCCCTGCCACACACACTACGCACACATTCCCCTCCCAATTATAGTTCAACAAACCAGCAAGATCATAATCATCATACCTCTTTTTCCTTTGCTTTTAGTGCAACAGTTAGCCCTTGAATGGTTTTATCCCTTTTCAAACCATTCTTCTTTTCAACAGCAAGCTCATTTTCTCTCTCTTGTAGCTCTTCTTGAAGTAACTAAATTAGATTATGTGAAAGTTGCATTAAGTTCCCACTAAGAGATACTATAGCTGCACATTAATAAGTACATTCTCTCAGAGTTCTTGTATCTTATTACTCAGATTACTAACATAAAATATAGTCCCCAACTGCAAGTCATCTTCTTAAAGATGTGCCTGGAATATAGCATAAGAAGCCTAATCTCATGGGCTGGCCATGAGTATCAGCTTCAGTATTTGATGAGTGAGCCTATCAGCTGTACTGAAAATTGCTTCAAAACCAAGGCGAGCCTTCCTGTCACCTAACATCAAAGATAATCTACCAGTGGACTTGTTTTGCTTCCTGTTGAGTCACAGCCTCTCTGTATCTATGAAGGTATAACAAAGAGAACCCAACATGCACTGTAAGTGGTTGAGGAAAGAGAAATTAAACTAGAACTTACCTGAATTTTTTTTTCAAAGGAACTTCTCTGATTTTTAAGCTCCATTCTAATAGCCTGTAAGAACAAAAGAGTTGTTACGGTCAAGTGAATTAATTCTAAACATAAATGTAACTCACTAAGCATTAAAATGAAGGAAAAATGAGTTTAAAAACCTTGGGCAGGGAGGACCCAACAACTTAGTATATACCTTTTGGCAGGAATATATTGAATTGGTTGCTTCCTGGAAGTCTACAAATCTACCTGGGCACAGCATGAGCCTGTACAAATTCAGAATGAAAAAATACCAAACCAACAAAAACACCTACACAACATTTTCTTCCATGAGACAACTGTACCTGCCAAGTTAATAAAAATGCATTATTATGTGACATTTATCTATGTCAGCAAGATGCTTTTATCACGGGAGATTTTAATTAGCACTTTTCCTTGGGAAGGTTACAGATTCTGGTTTTGAATCATATATAAAAACACAGAGATGTGCAAAGGTGGCCATCAGACTTTTTTCTCCAATACTGCACTCCAAAATGACCACACACTGTCTCCTCCTGGGAAATGATTCAAGATGACCCTGTTTTCACCTTGACTTGCAAATTTTCTTGTGAAACCATGGTAGTTTTTTTCTGACGCATATCGGTTTAATTGCAAGACGACCCAGATCTGAAAACTTTTAATTCCACTGATCAGTCCAATCATAGAAGGTTCTCTTGCCTATTATTGACGTAAGGAAAGTGTGTAGGTACTGATCAATATTAAGTTGCAAAACAAAAAGAGAAGAAAATGTCTCAGCAGCACGACAGCCTCCACAATTGCTTTCTTAATTCTGACAGCTTTAATTTATTGTTTGAATAGGGGAAAAAAAAAAAAAGACAAGCCTTAAGACCTGTTTCTACATCTCACCTTTCAGGAGATCTGTCTTCCTGTTTCAGAGCCAAGGGAAATAAAAGACTGACTCTTGGTACCTTTTGTAAGCTTAAGGCTGGACTTCCACTCTATTTCATGAGGGTTTTTTACGCCCACCTTCCTTACCACACCTCTTCCTCCAGATAACAGTAGAGTTATCAGCCAAAAATAAACTTGTCACATTCTTAACTTCCACAGAAGTTAGGTCATCTATTGAGGGATCTATTAACATGGAACAGTTTTTATATATACTTCTGTAAAGCAATTGCACAGTATATATAATACAGGCATAAAGTCAATTGCAAACATGAACTCCCAATGCATAAATGGTAAGCATGGATAATAAGGGTGAATATTGACCACAAAACCACAGTCTAACCAATGAATGTTAAGGAAAAGAAAGGAGAAGGAAGGGAGGGAATAACTGTGGAGACGAACATTTGTTCAAATTGGCTCAAGTCATTCACATACTGTCACACACAAAACATTTACAAACCTATACCACACGAGATTTATAACGTAACTGCTCAGTTTCCTCACCTCTATCTCACTGTCTTTTTCATGCCTCAAAGCAATGGTAAGTTCTCTGATTTTTTCTGCTGGTAAGTTCCCATCCCAAGAGCCACTCTGCAATTTTTCCTCTTCAAGGTGTTGAATTATAGCTTCTTTACTTTTCAGTGACAGCTTCAGTTGCTCTATAAGTCTGAAATGATAAAATTTTTGATATTAATCTTGCATCGTCTACCATCAATTCTCCAGTCATTGCAGTAAATCTTGCAGACAACTTTCTTAGCTTAAGAAGACTCCAGACAATACCTGTAAAATCTACAGGAGTGCTTTCACAACCCCTTTTCTTTCCAGGGAAACCAGAACAGGGGCCACACCTTGAAAGCAAGCAACAATCAGGGTCGAGCTATCTGCAAAGTGCTCATCCTTACTTTCCTCCAGTACCATTTCAGATCTCCAGAACACCAGTTGAGATGTTTAGTATTTTGTATCCTAGATGGTGAAAGTATCTTTTTAACACAATATGAATTCTAGACATGCTACTCCCAGACAAGTTTAAAGCACTGCACATTAATATTTCATTCACTTCAAGAACTCAAATATTCGGTTCTTCCATTAGCACTATGCTTTTCTGGTCCTGTGAATACTTAACTGATCTACCAGCATGTAATTACAGAAGATTCTGTTAACACTGGATCACTGCGGGGGGAAGGGGGGGGGGAGGGGGGAAGATATTCTTCATCATACTCCACACAGCCTTCACTTCAGTGATCCAACCCTGATAATTTGTTTCCACACTTGAAGCACTGTTTTTCACACAAGCTATAGTGCTGGCAGCTAAAGTACCTCTGCAAGGGACTGGTTTTAGAACTCCTTCCCAGCTCAAGTCACTCAGGAGAGCAACTGTGTTCACACAGATGACTAACAAAGAGAGAGAGAGATGGGGGGGATGTGAGAGAAAAGGGAAAGGAGGGAGGTAACCTGAGAGCCAGGTTAAAATTACCATCATGGCACAAAGTGCGGGATCAAAACTTCTAAGAATGGCTTCATAATTTTATGCCACTGTAGATTTCAGATTTGCAGTTTTCAATCTGCATGCTTTTATAAAATACTGTCTGGACAACACTGCAAACCTTGCTATGGTCCTACTGTAATACAAAACCTATGAAGTGAAAGCCTCAGGCAACACAACTTTCTGTTACCAGGGTAGAGCAATTACGTAGTTACTCACAGAGCAGTTACCTGCAGGGTTCAGTCATGAATGGACAGGAGAGGATACTCCAAAGTATAAGGAATCGCAACAATATTTTGATCTCTGCTCGGGGCTCAGAATCTCAAACTACCTAAACTTTACTGGAAGGCTTGCCAGACATGTATTGTCTACTAAGTATCTTAAACAAACCAACCAAACCCTCCAAATTATTGAACTTTGACTTTTTTTTTTTTAACTCACCTGAAGTTATCGAACAATTCCCAGACCCTTCCAACTACCTGCCAAACACAGCAAAGCCAGCGCTTTGCAAAGCACAATCAAAACCATGACGCTCAAACACAGCGTGTTTCTCTTCCCATTAGGTTTACCAACCTCAGCCACATCCCTGGGGCTGGAGAGCACATAAACACCATGAAAACAGTAAGAGAACACAAACGGTAGAGTCGAGTTCTCTTCAGCAATGGTTCGAGAGAGCAGCAAGCAGGAGGTAAGTCGGCGGGGTTACAAAGATGCTTTAAAGGACACGCTCATGACACATGCATATTGATTCTTTGAAACCTTCAGACAACTTTCAAATATTATTTTGGTAACATACAGCACATAAACCATTCGCTGTGCTGCTGCTCATAAGATAAGATGGCCAGTAACACTGGGAGGGTAGGATCAAACAAATTAAAACCTATATCCATGTCGACTCTTCACACTTGAACAATAAAGAATTCCAGTAGTTAGAAACATCACTGGCAAGAGTTCTGACCTGTCCTTCTCAGGTCCTGTAATCACATCCACATCCTTTACAGGGGCATTCATAATTGAAGAAAGTTTCTGCTCAGTGGCTATTCTCAGAGCTTTCTCCTTCTCTGACGTTGCAATGGCTTTTTCCACATCTTCCTGGGCAGCTTTAAGATTCTGGAATAAAAACACACAGTCTTGATGCCTAGAAGAACAAAACGCTCACACAATTTTTCACATATTGAAGTTTCCTCTACCAAACATATGTTGGTATGTTTAATTTAGCAACTTTTATCGAGTAGTTTAAGTGCTTTGCAAATGCTTCCGAACTCTGTGTGTCTGCGTTTTCAAGATTAATCCATTTTCTGTGGTACATAAAGAAGGGAAGTTTGTTTCAAAGAAATAAGATAAATACCCTAACTGATAGCAGAACTGGAAACAAAAGTGCCTCTGTGCTATGGCTTTAATTTAGCTATTATAATTTGGCTTTGTCCTACTGTCCTACCACTATCATAATGAACTGCTACACTTAAATTAAAGAGGTTAGAAGGGCTTTTTTATTCAATCAGAGATTAAATTAATATTCACAGGCTCGCTGTAGCTAATTGGAACTCTTCCCAACATCATTTATAATATTTTGTAAGATTTGAAGTATGAACCAGACATTTTTCTCTTGAACAGCAATGGAAACAGAGATAACACCCAGAGAGTCCAGTCAGCTTCCTCTGGGTGACCTAATTCATGGAGATGAAGAACATATACTACATAAAATTTGTTTCAGATCTTCACTTTTATATTGTAACCTTCCCTGCTGCACTCACTGAATTTTGCTTTCTATGAAAAACAAGCCTCCTTGTAGCCTACCAAGCAATTCTCCTCTCTCCTTCAAGTGTATACTAAAAAGCGTATCTCTCTAGGGGAGGGAGAGGAGAAAGTCCTTCACCATTAGACTTCACCACTCAACTTCCTCTTGAAAAGCCCTTCTGCCAACATTCATCTTTCAATCAAAAACTCTGAAAGAAATTAATCTCCGTCAGCTTTACCTGAATCTATATAATCATACGGTGCTACGTAAACAAGTGACTAATACCACGCTGCAGTGTTTACATTCAGAAGAAAAATAAATTATCAGATGTCAGCATCAGAGGCCAACACTGTTTCAGGCTACAGAAAATACTGTATCACAATCAGATCAGATTATTTACCCTTCTACTTGTTGGATCCGAGAAACACTGGTCTGGCTGTTTTGGTACAGGATAAGTAATTTAGGAACTTTTCTACCTATCCAATAGCAGAGAGAATGCTTTGAGAAATCCCAATTACACTAAACTGATAAAAAGGTTGTGGAGATGCCCCTCTCCTCCTCCCTGAAGGATCCCACTGCTTTATGAATACTGCTCAATCATTCCGACAGAAAATACCACCAGGATATTGCTACTAACCCCTTCCGTGACCAATTCACTCCTTAGGGATGGGAAAGCAAATACTGGAATATACCCACTTGGGCTATTTCTATTTACTTACAGAAAGAGCACCAACATCTGTCCGTTCCCCCCCACCCCCCCAGCAGGTGCAGGGGGCCGGGGTGGGATCTGGCTCCCAAGGGTCTGGTTTTGACATGTGCAGGGAGCGCCTGCTCTCCCGGGCTGGCCCTTGGCCAGAGGCTGGCGTGGTTTGGGGAGGGCAGGCCTGGGGGGCTCGGGGTGCAGCCCCGCGTGGGTGGCAGGGTGCCGGGCTGTGGCCTGCGGTTCTGGGTCACGCTGCGGCGCACGATCCCGCACCGGGACCCCAGGCATCGTTCCTGGCCGAGCAGTGGGGACCTTCAGCTGCTGGAAGCAGCCCGAGCGTGGGGCTGGGGCTGGTGAGAGGCTCCATGGCAGGGGGAACGGTGCCCTGTGGCCGTCTCTGCCCATCCCGCTTCCTCACCTCGTGGAGCTCAGCGTGGGCGCGTAACTACAGCTCGGGTTTGCCAGCCGACGGTTCCACCCCTCCTGCCAGCGGAGCAAACCCCACCCCGTACAGGAGTCAACCAGCCCGCTGGAGCTGTAGGGCTCGGGTCGGTGTCAGCTGGTGGGGGGTTGTTTATCCCCTCCCGTCACC